>CACRXK020017784.1:0-10390 GCA_902702795.2 Paramuricea clavata
GTGCCTAGAATAGCAGGACCAAATACAATGATGTAATCTATAATCATGGGAAAAAACCTTGAATAAAATTACCAAAACAAATTTTCTATTAAATAATATTGTTCTAAGAATTTTTTACTTTTTTATGTAGGTATTTCTTTACTAAAAGTACAAAGACTATGCTTTCATCTTGTCTATCATGTGATTCATTTTGTGTAGACCTACGTATGGCCATTGGGTATGTTTTGAAAATTTTTGAAAACAGCTATTTTGCAATAATTTTGATATGAACTTTCGAAATCAATTGTGAACTAGCTGCCAAGGGTCGCAAAACGTAGAACAGGCAGTTAACTACATAGCTATTGTTTTAAATTTTGTATTTGGGTTAAATCAAAAGTTATTTTGCTTTTAATAGTGACAAGTATGCGGAAACAAAATTTATCAACATTTTACATATGAATTTATTTGCCATCTTGCAAAATTCCAACGGGCAATTTAATATAATTGAAATTGTTTTAAGAAGAATATTATTTACACCAATGGCTTGAAAATACTAGTATATATCGTTTGGCATTATAAAATAGTTGGAATTTTAGGATTGTGTAAATCAAACGCGATATATTGTTGTGAATGACCGAAAAGGGAAATTCCAGACAGACAATAACAAATTATTGCGCGACATAGCAAAGTGTTCACAGCTCAAACTGACGAGCTTTCGCGCAACGAAGATGCAAAATACTTGCCTTCCTTTCTCATACCAGCGCGAAAGCATTTCTTTAATCGACAATACCGACATTGATTTCGTTTGTCTCGATCGATTTCACACGTTCGCTGAAATCTACACGAATACTGATGATTCTTTCTCACACTGCGCCGAAAAAACCCCTTACAGCCATCACAGGACTCGGCCCCGTAATGTTTCCCAGTCGATCGATCTCCGCAAATCAGGCAATTTCCCGTGATCTGTTCATCCCTCGTCGTTCCCACAACTACACAGAAAACATGAATAAGAAAATAAAGTTGCGAAAATCCACAGGAAATGTAAGCTACGTAATTAAAGCCGATGACTAACCTTGTAACTGAATGTCGACGTTTTCTTCGAGAGGGTCGAACTTTGCTTCGTTTTCTTCGCCGTTCATTAGAGAAGCATTTAAAATACGGCGGTGTATTGAACGGAAATAGATTTACTACGAAAAAACTGTACTTTGGACCTTTCTAAACCTCGGAACGATATAATATTCAACGCGAAGGCAGTTTGCTCCTACATCAGCTCTCGGTAACCAGTCATATGACCGGAATTACCGGAATTTGCTCTCGGGACATGGTCGGAACATGGCGGTAGCTTCCGAACCAGGTCCATACCGTCCATTGGTCCTGTTGGTCCAATGTCGGTCCACTGGTTCCAATAATGGTGCGATACATGGGCGATGTTAGGTGACTATTAAAATCATAGTTTAAACTTGACCTGCTTTGCAGGATAACTTGACCCTAAAAGGCCTAAATGCCTATCCTGTACTTTATATACATCGGTTGACGTTCTGATATCATCGTTGCGACATTCCTGGAAATCTATCATCTGTTACACGCCTAACACGAGACGAGATTGAAAAGAAAAAAAAAAGAAAAATTCAATGAAATTTCGGACACTATGCACTGATTGTATTATCGGTGAACACACTGAACAAGGCTCGTGTATTACTCCAACAACATTTTTCATCCCGATTCATTTTTTTGGCTTCTTGGCCCCTCTTGTCTTGTAGTGAGAAAAAGTCGTTAAAGTCTACATGACAGTAGCAGAGATTATGCGTTATTATGCATAACATTCGCAGCAATATATGCGTGGTCACTATTTCAACAGCAGCGCTACAGGAGACTAGCAGGTTTATTTTTGTTTGGATATCACAGTGGGAATGCTATGACCTCTAAAAAAACAAAAGATTTTCACTTCCAGGTGTTGAAACAAGTTTGGAACAAGCTGTTAACAACTTGTAACAATCTTGATGGCATTATTACTTTATTAGACTTGTTACAAGGTTGTTCTAAGAAGTCCGATACAGTCATGATATAACAAGAATGTTATAAGTTTGACCACACAACACTGTCAAGGTTGTAACGATATTGCTATATCATGACTGTATCGGACTTGTTGGAACAACCTTGCAACAAGTCTGATAATATCAACAATTAAGGTTGTTACAAGTTGTTACCATCTTGTTCCAAACTTGTTGACAACTTGGGACAAGCAGTGCGAACACAACTTGTTGGCAGACTTTTGAGATTTTTGCGTGTGTACCACCACTGTACAATGATACTGTAACTGTGATGTAACTTATGTAAGCATAGAATGGAACAAAGGTAATCAATAACTCAAATTATATGTGTAAGTTAATTAGGTGGCAACGGGCCATATTAAAACTTGTCATTTCCGCTGGAAAAATTTCAACATTTCACGTGAGCAAAGACAATGTTTTTACTGCGAGTGTTCATCCTAGATGCAAGCGACGGTAATCTGTATTGGAATGCACGCTCGGACAGATTCCGGAAAGTGTCGAAAAGTTTCGTGGCGTCTTGACAACGCGTAAAATAGTCGTGCATCGGAATTTTTTGACGCAAACGTTTATTTACACATGAATTTTTGTTATAAAAGCAGATTTGTGGTAATAAAACAACTTTATTATGATTTAGAGTTTATATATTGAAATTTGTTGTGGTTATTTAATGAGATTTGGTGATGGAAACCGCGTAAAAGTCGAAAAATCGCGCGGATGGGTGACACAAACAAGTTTGAGACTGTCCCATCGGGGAAGAAAAGTCCCGCTGAAAAACGCATTGTTTTGAACAATTGCCAGGGCGGAATCGGAATAAAAATTGTTGGTGGAAGGACTAGTGGTGGACCTAGTTATGGAATATTTGTGAAACGAATTATAGCTGGTAGCGTTGCAGAGAAAACTGGCGTATTAAAAGAAGGAGATAAAATTATTCATGTCAACAATGAGAGCCTTCATGAGGTTACTAATGAAAAAGCAATGAGCGTTCTTGTAAACGCAGCCAAGGCGGGAACTGTAACTCTGTTAGTAGAAAGAAGTGCATTTGCTGCACAAGAGTATAATAAGTTACTTGGAGTTTTGAGAAATGGGACGGCAAAGTATGGTGATTTTTCTGGCAGTCACAGTTTCGAACGTTCTACAGTGGTTTCACCCACCCTCATTGAAAAACGGTCATGGGTTTTAGCCAATGGTAGAATGTCACCAATGTCATCTGGGAATATGTCTCCCAGAGGTCTGGAGTTTGGAAAGGATGGTACTAAAGGTGGGGACCTATCGAATACAGTGGATATGCTTATAAACAGTGAACGACCTGCATCCCTTGCCGAGTCTAATGTTGATTCGGGTTTACAGTCTTCGTCATCCACCTTGAAAAGTTTAACGAATGTAATGGTTACTCACATTCCTGTCACAAATGGACTGGGTATGAGTGTCACAGGCGGTACCAACCATTCAGATGGTCCAGTTGTGATCGTTAAAGAGCTTGTTAACGGTGGCGATGTTTTTCATGATGGTCAAATTCAACCTGGCGATCAGATTGTTAGTATTAATGGTGAGTCATTTCTTAATGTTACACATGAGGAAGCCAAGATGAAACTGACCCAAGTTAAACTTCGAGCAGAGAGTGAATTTGAGATAACCTATGTGTGTCAAGGTATGGTCAGCAGAGAGGCGAGTTTTGGTGAGGGCAATCTGGTTGGAACAGGGGAACCAGTGGCAACAGTGGTTGGTAAAGCGGAAACAAACAAACAAGTTGAAAGCTCTCGGTTATTTGATCAGCATAATCTTGATGAAAATGGTAATTATGGTACAACACAATCTTATCCAACTAACCACTTCTCTTCAATCATGCAATCCTCAATACAACCATCATCTATACAATTTTACCTTCAACAAGACCTAAGAGGGTCTCGTGAGTCAACAACTCCTAGGGATACAATGCCGGACACTGCTAGGAAACCTCCAAAGCGTCGACTTTCTTTGGCACCAGCATCCAAACTTCGTATTGAAAAGTTGGAAGTTGCTTTGAGTTATTTAGGGGTTGAGTTAACAGCAGAACAGCAAAAAGAAATCAGAGGGAAATTGCATATTGATGTAAGTGGTTGTGTTTCATACGGTGACTTTGTTGATGTTGTGCAAGATGTTTTAAGTGTCGAGTTAAACGATCATAGTGGGGTACTTAGCAGAACCAAATTGCAGTTTGCTTTGAGTGGTTTGCAAAAGAATGAAGCACCTTTGGTTCAAACCTCTCTAGTAGCCAGACAAGCTTCTCCAAACGTCATGGACAGTCGTATTGCAGACCTGACAAGGCAACGTGATAATGCATTAGCTGAGGTTGATTTGTTAAAACAACAGTTAGACGAAAAGCAAAGTTTGACATTATCCGAAGTAGAACAAATGGAAAGAATAAAAAGAACTGCAGAAGAGGCACTGGAAGAGAGCATGACCCTCAAAGACCAGGTCTACCTTGCCAGACAGGCAACAGAAGCTGCTGTGCGGAGAGATGAGGATTATGAACAAGTTATCAGATTGTTAGAAGATGAACTTCGTCTTGTGAAGACACAAGGCACTCCCAAACAACAAGAGGTTCAAGATTTACAAAAGAAGGTCGTTGTTTTAGGATGTCAGTTGCGAAAAAATGAAGTTATGAAAAGGACCTACGAAGTTTCTACTCAAAAGTTACTAACTCTTGCAGATCGTGTTTATGATTACCTGAAACATGGTGGGGTGTCTCCAGCAAGTTCCTCCATCTCTCCACAGACCCCTGGTTCACCACCATCTTACTTGCCGCAAAGAGCAATGTTACATAAACTTGCAGATGAAGCTCTAGATGTTGCACATGGTGTAAGGGTATTACTTGAAGAAGAGCCTCTGCCATTTGGTTGGGAAGAGGCATACACTAATGAAGGGGAACGATATTATATTAACCACATGAGTCAAGTGACGTCTTGGTTACATCCTGTTACGCACACAACTAAAGTTAGAGAAAAAGATGTGTAACTGAAACTTGATTGTAGATACAGACTGGGCATATTCTGATGTCTGCCTCTGTCTTGAGCATTATCAGTCTAGGGCCATGACAACATCATGCGTTGCATTTCATGATGACAAATCACAAAGCTATATACCATATCAGTGTCTTGCATTAGCATAATAATTTTATAAGAACAATTGTATAAAATAAGGAAGAACAAACATATTTTTATTGTACAATCATACTATATTTATATATTCAACACACTATGTAATTTTTATGATATTGATTTACAAACTTGACAAGTAGGTCGTGTTTCCTATGAGATATACTAATAAGAATACAAACACAGTATAGACATGATTATATGAAGTTTCTAAAATAATAATAATATTTTATACAGAAGGCAATACAAACATACTATTACTCTTCTTTTGTGTATACTGTTGGCAATTGTCATTGTATAATTCAGGCTAGTTCTTCTAAATTAGTCAGACCTTTACTTGCAACTAATATAAATACAAATACAGTAGTATTGACACAAATCACAATAGGTGGCTACATATTTCAGTCAAACATTTACTCTACTTCAGTCTTGTTCATTTGGCTTGTATTATATATCTGGCCTTGAGTTAAAATCATTCATTCATTAGGTGTATTTTCTACCCTAAATTTCTCTGCAAGTTCCTTTAATTTTGTCATCAGTGTCTCCTCATCACCAGCCGAGGACTTTGTCCAAGCAAGAGGGAGGTGTTTTGAAACTGCTTGACGGTCCTGAAAGAATGATCCACTTGGAGTTTTGACTGCTTCCTTGGAAATACATAACCAGACAATAGTGTCCGCACCTTGCTCGGGTGTTCTCAGTTTTCCTTGCATCCGTCTGTGAAAATCTGGCATTGATGATTTTACTGCAGGAGTATCTGCCCATCCTATAAAAAAGCAAAGGGTACCAACAATTTTGAGCAAGCACTAGTAGGCAAGAACTGAAAAATTAAAATAAAAACTGGTATTCTTAGCAATGCAGGGATGTGTGCAGTCAAGTTCTCCCGAAATGCCCCTGTACACTTTGTGCAACCTCCCCTAAACTGCCCAGGGGGACAAACCTAGTGTGTGTCAATTTGCTTGAAATTAACCACAGTTACCACATAATATGACAATTTGGCAATCATGCAAACTGTAGAATTATAGAAAGCATTGAAATTGAAGACATATGTTCCAAAATTTACGGTTTTTAGTGCGACCATTGAGGGATTGGGTGCGGTTTTCTGGTGTGGCTCAAATGTATGATTTAATTCTTTCTGAAAATGTTGACTCACACTCTGTGTATAGAACTCTGTCATGGTAATAATAAATATGTTGAGCTTGCTTATTACCTGGGTGCATAGATGAGAAGTGAATGCCTGTTGACTTGTACATTTCAGCCCATTTTTCTGTAATGATCACCTGTTGACGTTTATTCTGGGCATATGCCATTGTGCCATCAAATGGATTCATCCTCTCAAATTGTAAATCTTGAACATCGAGCTTGACCAAAAGCATTCCACCTAGAATGAAAATAAGACATACATCTCAGAAGCTTACCAGAAATACAAGATACAGATACTTCTGCTCACAGGGAAAGTTTATTAACTTCTCCTTTTATGGAATTTCTCTAATGGGTCATTCCAGAAAAGATCCACACTCTCCCCACAGAGGTAATTTCTGCCATCTGGAGGGGTGTATGGAGAGTACACCTCTGACAATAATAAAATAAAGGGGATAGGGGGGGGTGTTAATTTCCTCTGTGGGGGAGGTCTAATCCCTCTTCCACCAGTGTTAAATGGGAGGGGCAATCTTGAATTTTTCCATCCCTCTAACAACCCCATTATCCAAAGTTACTATGACGACACCCCACCTGATGAAACAGTAATAATCCGAGGCTCTTCGCTTTTCTCAAGTGTGCTGATCAACCCAGTGGTCAATATGTAAGTCCCCAAAGTATTTGTTGCAAAATTTTTTTCCAATCCGTCTTCCGATACCACCCTTTCATTCACCATACAACCAGCGTTGTTTACCAGAACATTCAAGGTTTTTCCAGATGCCGCAAAATTTAGTGCAAATTCCCAAACTTTTCTGGGCATTGACATATCCAATAGATGTAAATGCACCTCTTTGTTTGGGCTGGCTTCTAATAATTCTTGATGTGCTTCTTCCCCTCGCGTTTTATCGCGGCAAACCATGTGTACAGTAGCTCCACGTTTGGCTAGCTCTAACGAAACGCTTTTCCCTATTCCACTGTTTGC
Organism: Paramuricea clavata; assembly: GCA_902702795.2. Taxonomy (NCBI): domain Eukaryota; kingdom Metazoa; phylum Cnidaria; class Anthozoa; order Malacalcyonacea; family Plexauridae; genus Paramuricea; species Paramuricea clavata. The sequence continues at coordinate 7,281 of CACRXK020017784.1, forward strand.
GCCTGTCACCATATACGCTTTACCGTTTAGGTCTTTATAAGTGTCGGTGTCTAAGTCTTCGAATTTCTTTTTCGCTTCAAGGTAGCCATTTAACGTATATTCACGCAGCCCACGGACGAACCATACCGTTTTACGATAAACTGTCGACATGTTTCTGGTGGTAGTTTAAAAATGGTTCATAGACATAGACTACGTGCACACGGTAACGTTTTCGAGCGTTTTCATTTGCGTTTTCACGCTAAAACGGATGCGAAAACTATTAATTTACGACTGAAGCTGTAGTTTATTTAATATATTGGAGATATTTTCCTTTGAACCACGTGAACAGGGCATCAAAGCGATTAAAGGGACAAAAACGTTTTTGAAAACGCTCGAAAACGACGCCCGTGTGCACATAGCCATAGTTGAAAGGCTTCGAGTTTTAAGAATTCTGAAATATTCTTTAGACGTTTGCAATTTCTTGAATTAATTTTGACATACTTGACCTGTAGGTTACGTAACATAACCAGTAACGTTACTATCAGTGGTTACTATACGTCAGTGCTTCCATTTTCAAAATCAAAATTTCTCATTTTTGTCATCAAAATTTCTCTAAATTCCTTAGATTGTATACGTTATTTCCTTGAAAATTCCTTGAAATTTCATTAGGCGGTTTGCAGTGCGTTTGTAGCAATACAAAGGATTTAATAATTTTTAAAGGCACAAAATAGCACAACTAAAAAAGATGATTGCTAGCTAAAAAACCACAGGCTATTATACTGTTTAAAATTAAATATTTGTCATGAGTTTACAACATACACCTTTCCATTGATATAAAAAATTAATTATTCACAGTGTTTGGCGCCAAAAGTTACTAAATCCTATCGCTCAAAAACTTTCGGAAGTTTTCGGAAACACGAGGGAAAAGTTAAAAACAGATTTTTAATTAAACATAATTGATAATTCACTCAAAAATTCAAGAAATAGTGAAACTTTCTTCTGCACTAATGCCATTTGATGAATATTTAAGTTGTTCGGAAAAAATCCTTAGATTTCCTTAGATTTTTTCTCTTCCTTAGATTTTCCTTTTCGACACTAGAATTTCGGGTAGTTCCTCGGGTAGAGGAGAAGTGATCACGTGATCGGCTAGTTGTGTTGTTTGTGGCGTCAGATATAACCAAATCCCTATCTCTAAGCCTAATCCTTACCCTAACCCTAACCCTTACCCTAACCCTTACCCTAACCTCAAAACTAATCGCTATAACTAACTGATGACGTAGTCTGTGATGCAAATTCTTCTACCCGAGGATGTACCCACAATTTCCTTAGAAAAGGAAATTTCCTTGAAAATGGAAGCACTGCTATACGCGGCAGGTACAAAACGCAGGTTGCAGGTTGCAGGTTGGAATTTTGCAGGTTGGGAATTTTGCAGGTTGGAATTTTGCAGGTTGGGGATTTTGCAGGTTGGAATTTTGCAGGTTTACAGGAATTTTGCAGGTTGATGATGCAAACTGAAAATTACGTCTACTATAAAGTATTCTAGTATAATTTTATTGTATACTTATTGCAGTCTGACTCCTTGTCGCCACTTTTGATATCAGCCTATCCTGCTACCATGATTCTAGCCTCAGTCACTCATCACCCTTGTGAAAACATGAGGTCTCAAAAATTATATCCGGACATACAAAAAAAATTTGTCCGGATACATCCAACTTTCCTAAATATGAAAAAAATTTTCCCGAAATACCAAAAAATGAAAAAAATATTCCGGAAAATAACATAAATTCAAGTTTCGAAAAGTGCGCTTTGCGGGGCAAAAAAAGGCAATCCTTAAAACATTTTTAACGCAAAAAAAGGGCACTTTGCTCCCGGAAAAAGGCACTTGGCAAAACTTGGGGCAGGCCCCTCCTGCCCCCCCGGTTCCTACGCCCCTGCATTCGTCTCCCCGTAGGTCCAAGCCAATCTGGTCATTTTGAATGTTTTCACGGGGGTGATGGCCACTAGCCTTAGAGCAGAGGCGCCGACAAGGAGTCAGACTGCAATAAATGCACAACTAAATTATACTAGAATACTAAAAAAATGGTGTAATTTTAAGTTTGCATTATCAACCTGCAAAGTTCCTGGCAACCTGCAAAATTCCAACCTGCAAAATCCCCAACCTGCAAAATTCCAACCTGCAAAATTCGCAACCTGCAAAATTCCAACCTGCAACCTGCAACCTGCAACCTGCGTTTTGTACCTGCCGCTGCTATACGTGTCGTACGGTAACCCTGGAGAAAGTACTGAATTAAAGATGCCTCCAGTTTAAAGGTCCCCCAAAACTAGGGTTATATAGTTGTGAGAAAATAAGGGTGCTTCAAGGAGCTGCAGCCCCCAATTCCCATTAAGATCCCCCCTCCTAATTTTTTCCTCCCATACGCCTATGGAAATGGTATTACAGGGAAATTTTTCATCGGATGTACATAGTCTCTTGGCCGACCAGCAGCGACCAACCATTTTAGGGGGAAGCAACCTGATACTCAGGGTTTTCACTTCCGCTAACCCCCGAAACCCACTCGGGGGGTAGCAGAAGTGTAAACCCTGAGTATCAGGTTGGGGAGGGGGAGTTGGAGCACTGGGGGCTGAGGGGTTGTTGTAAAAAACACAGTAACACCACCACAGGTTGGCAATGAAATATAAGTATTTTATTATATATCTCACTTATTCCTCACTCAGTATCCCATGTTATCCCTAGTTCTGCCATTATGTCACCATGTGTAGCGTTTTGTACTACATATTTTGTCATAAGCTAGTGTTTTATATATATGACTTTTGAAAATGTTTTTCTTTTTTGATTCAACACTATGACTATATAAAAGTTTTCTGTCTTGTTTTGTGTGGTCTGTGGATTATTTATACCATATTAAAGTGCAGGCCAAAAGCAGAAATTAGATATAATATCACTTATCAGAGTTGACACAAATATTATGGAGGATCCCACACTGGCCAAATCAACTGCCTTTCTGGAAATGGAATCTTTCACAGAAGAAAGCAAAACTGTTGTGCCAGAAAAATATCGCTTTGGTTGTTGTCGAAATGTTATTGAATTTGAAAAACTCAATAGAATTGGCGAAGGAACGTATGGAGTTGTC
>CACRXK020017785.1:0-10390 GCA_902702795.2 Paramuricea clavata
TTTTGAGCGTCTTTTGTCTTTCAAAGGCGACAAATCGCTAGAATAGAAGTCAATTTTGAAATCAATTTTCCATCCGTAAACACAACATTTCACGCTGATTCGAACAGTGGTATTTTTGTCCTTGTTTGACGCATAAAACCAGAGATAAATTAATTAGTGAGTTTAAGATACCCCGGTTTCGGTGTACGGGTACGAGTAGTGTCATCTTGTTTACTAGTTTTTACTGATGTCTGTAATTCAATCATACTTTTTCTGTTTTCTTGCAACAAGACAATGATATAATGGGGAAAATGTGCACCTTAATTACGAGTAAAGGTACAGACATCGACGAAAATATTGCTAACCAAAATCATGCTACCCGTACCCGTACACCGAAACCGGGGTATCTTAACCTCTCTAATAGAGAGGTTAAGATACCCCGGTTTTTCGGTGTACGGGTACGAGTAGTGTCATCTTGTTTACTAGTTTTTACTGATGTCTGTAATTCAATCATACTTTTTCTGTTTTCTTGCTACAAGACAATGATATAATGGGGAAAATGTGCACCTTAATTACGAGTAAAGGTACAGACATCGACGAAAATATTGCTAACCAAAATCATGCTACCCGTACACCGAAACCGGGGTATCTTAACCTCTCTATTAGAGAGGTTAAGATACCCCGGTTTCGGTGTACGGGTACGGGTAGCATGATTTTGGTTAGCAATATTTTCGTCGATGTCTGTACCTTTACTCGTAATTAAGGTGCACATTTTCCCCATTATATCATTGTCTTGTTGCAAGAAAACAGAAAAAGTATGATTGAATTACAGACATCAGTAAAAACTAGTAAACAAGATGACACTACTCGTACCCGTACACCGAAACCGGGGTATCTTAAACTCACTAATTAATAAATTCCGAGCACGTGTAAGGAATTTTTGGTAGGCGATTAAGGAAACGTATTGATGCGAACAAACTAACAAACAAACAAACGGACAAACTCACAGGCAGAATATAATGCGGTGCCAAAAATGGCACGGGCAACGCAATACATCATTTAAAAGAATTGAGTAATTACAATATATGAATAACTTAGACATTGTCCAGCCTAGTCCCAGTCGTTCTGAAGCAAGCGCGAGAAAAAAAGTGGATGTAGTACGAGACTGGGACCTAGGTGTGACGTCACCGCTCAAGGTGCTTCACCCAGGCATAAAACTTTTAAGACTTATTTAAATATATCAAAGCAGCGAATAGAGAGAGAGCCTGGGACTAGGCTGGACATTGTCCTCGCTCTGTTTACAACGCCAAATCACAGATTTTCACTTGAGATGAGCTGAGGTGGACCCACTGTCGTACATTAGTCTATACACTTCTTTATTGCATTGTAGGTAAAAGAAAACAAAGAATCTTCGGTAAATAGATTGCATTGTATTACAATGAAAAACGAATAGAATCAAATAAAATTTTCATTTACTGATTTGACTTGACATCTTTACGCCTGTATTCTAAAAGCGCACTCACACTCGAGTGGCATTCCAGTGAGAGGCACTCCAGTGGGGTTGAAGTGTAAGTTTGAGTGGAGGGAGAGTGCATTGTTGTACTCGAGCGAACACTCACACTCGAAAAATGTTGCTTGATTTGTATATTCACCAAGCGCACTCAACTGTCACTTACCGGAGTTGCACCGCCTTTGTTATTAGAGACCTTACGATTTTAGGTCGGCAACGCGACGGCAACGGCTACCAATACAATAGATCATTGAAAAGAATTGAGTAATTACAATATATGAATAATTTAGACATTGTCCTCGCTCTGTTTACAATGCCAAATCACAGATTTTCACGTCTTGATACAACGGCTGCATTCCAAGCCGCAACAAGTGCAACTTCAAACTGGGTTTAGCAGAACTCTTCCCAACCATAAAACCCATGTCTTCAACTTCTAAAACTGTATTAAATTCATACGATTGATAATATACCACGAACTATCTTTACTACCATTTATTTGAAGGAGTTTGTTTTGGCCGTCGCCGTTCTAAAATCGTAAGGTCTCTAATTGGGTTCACAGACCATAAAAACAATCGATTTCAAAAGAAATTAATAACGCAGAACACGAATATATGAGCCCTCTCCCCCATTTATCAAGCTTGCTACGGCACTGACGAAAGGTATCATTCGACAGCTAGAAGCCTGATCTTTATTGGTACATATAGTACATATAAAACAAGTAAGGGTCACGTTTTTTAGACACCCTGTATACGCCTCTGTGGAGGAGAGTGTTAGTTGCTGAGACATCTCGCCTATGTAGGCTATGGACTGGGGGGTCAACGGTGTGACTTATAAGTAATTCGGCCATTTTTGTGTGGTCACTCTCCTTTTATAACATCAGAGGCTATTTTAAATTCCCATGCAGGAGTAGACAATCTTGTACTTAACAAGTTATTTATTCAGGTCTAGTTTTTCAATACACCCTGTATTTTACGCTTCTGTGGTTCATGCAGCATAATGCTCAGGCCTTCAAATTATTACAATAGGAAAATTTCAAAAGCTATACTTTTTTCGGGACACCCTGTGTAGTATTATTTCCTAGGAAATTTGGCCCATCTTCGGGAATTAGGCCCCTCTTTTTGGACTGAACAAATATATGAGCACAATCATGAAACTATAAAGTCTCTCTTTGTTAACATGCTTGACAAATCTCAACTTTGAAGAAGATCATATAAAGTCTCTGTTTGAAGATTTCTTACACAATATATACGACTGCTTTTAGTATGTACCACAATATATTATCCTGAAAATTACTAATCCTGGAAATCAGTATATTAATTTGTTTGAAAATATGCTATACTCCTATAGGCTAGAAAATCTTGCTTATCCGATCTCTTGTTTTTCTGTAGCAGCCGATCTTGAACTTTTCAACCAAATAGTACCACCTGTTTCACTGTGGTCATTTAGACTGAAAAGTAGTTTTGATCATTGTAAAATAATTTAAATTAAGATATTATTATAATATTTGAGAGCTGGCGGTAAGGAATTTGTTTATTTAGTTGTTTGCGTTGCGAAAGCCGAACAGAATTAGTTCGTTGGCGTTGCCATGTTCTGGAAGAGCTTCTCAAAATGTCCGTTTGAATATTGCATATTATGTATACTGCATGAAAATGGTGTTTTAATATTGCAGTACAAGAATTTGACCCTATCCATGAAACAGAAAGGATGGCCGAAGAAAAGAAACGTTTTTGCGCAAAGACAAAGTTTATTAACGGTCGGGAGAAAAATATCGAAAATCATATTCACCGTTTGGCCTAAGCAATACACTTGCTTGCAATCAACCGTTTTGTCTTTTGACAACAATAGTTATAGTGCTCATCAGAAGAGTATACTATTTGAGTTCCTTATTAATTAATAGAAAAACAACGACAGACGCCGAATTAAAGCCATTAGCAATGATTTATGTCGTCTGGATTCTCATTAATCTGTACAGATGGGGTTTTTACATCTTTCCTTCTTTTACAGTACTTGATGCTAGCGGCCAGCATGGCAGCGGTATTTTCGGCGGTAACACTTTATGGTTTGGATCATATAGTGAATGTACAAAATTATCCAATTCTCGATATTGTTGGACATTTTTTCCGGGTTCATTGACACTGGTTCATAATAAGACAGAGGTGAGTACGCCTTAAAACTATAATGTCAGAACGAAAGAAAAACGAAGAATAGTCTATACCAACCTCGTTCCCAGGCTTTTACCTCTTAAAAAAACCTTTAATTTTTAGTCTACCTGACCAGCATGAGCTCCACCTTAGAATTTACTATATGAGTAAATTGTTAATAAACACGTCCGAATTTATCAATTGATAAATTCGCGGCACCTAACCCCCAAACCCTAATCTAACTGTTTTAACTTTTTTTGAAAATCTAACTTTTTTAAACTTTTTGAAGATCTATCGTATTGATAAATTCGGACGTGTTTAACAATTTACTCGTATAGTAAATTCAAAGGCGGAGCTCATGTTGCATGACTGGTACTCTAATAACCATTACCTCGTACTTGAGCTGGTACACACTTAAGAATCAAGGTTTACTTATCTTTGAGGTACAGGTTTCAGAAAAGTGTTCATTCTGCAGTAACCCGAAACTGCAAGTAGAACGAGAAGGACGACAATTACATACACAAAACACTAGAATTGACTGCAACATTCCTTAGTCTGACCAGTCCAGTCATGTCTAATGCCAAGACATATTAGACGTAACTATATACGGTTACGTACACGGTTTTGAATACCTTGGGCTTCGTAAGGTCCTATGCAGGTACCAACAAAGTGCAAGTACGCAGATAGCGAGACTAATGCGTACTTACGTGGTAATTGGTTGACGTGGTAATTGGTTGAAAACAAAGTAGTACCAAACCGTAATACTAGCGTACCTCCGGTACGTCCTGTATTATATGCTTCCGCACTTCACACTTCGATTGCAAGAACTGAGTGTTTTATACATAGCAAAATTGCAAAGTTTGGTTGCGAAATGTTGTAAAATACGTCCACAGGGGTTTGGCAACCGGGAGGAATTGGGGGTGTGCGACGCCCCCCAACCCCCAATAATTCTAAACATTAAAAAGTTGGTCAAAATGTTTTGTTGTTGGTCAATGGAAATATTAAGAGCAAATGCGCTAATATTTGATGAAATACACCGTCTTTCATCAATACTGAAATTTGGTCAAATTTTGGTCAAAATATATTAAGGAAAAATCTATTAGCGACCATAACTTAATATATGCAGTGCGCCGTATGGTGATGCCACGAGAGCGACCTTGAATTATCCAGGCTAGAAACTATAAATCTTTTGATTTAAATGCTGTTTCCAAGGACCTTGAGAAACTACCATGGGCAATTATAGAAAGCTTTATTGATCCAAATGACATGTGGCACACATGGAAAACGTTGTTTGACAGCGTGTTAGATAACCATGCACCAGTTAGGACCAAGCGTGTCAGAAACCTGGATGTGCCTCGGATCACAAGCGATCTTAAAAAAATGATGTTTCGTAGCGACCATCTCAAAAAAACGAGTCTGATTCTGCTTCGCCTTTCCCTTTGCCGCCTGCGTTCCTTCCCCCAGCGGCTACGCTTGTGTTCCAAGATCCGCCATGTAAAGTGTAGTGAAATGTTTCTCATCGTAATATTAAATCTAAGAAAACTAAAGCCTCTGCGGAGGAGAGAGGTACCATGCGAAATAGAGTAAACTATGAAATAAAAGCAAGCAAAACAGATATTTTTCACACAACCTTGAGATTTTTCCTCGAAAAAAACGTGGAAATTGTTGAATAGTCTAATGAATAAGCCAACTAAAGCGACTTCAGTCAATGAAATTAAGAAGGATTCAGACATTATAATAATTATAATAACCATGCATTTTGTTGAGGCTGGGCCAGAACTTGCGCGTGATATCGCACAAACGCACATAGATTATACCAATTTTCTAGCACAATCCTCTTGCAATTTTAAACATATTAGTACTGGATGCGTAGTGGCTACCATTGCGAAAATTCCTTCAAAAAAGGCATCTGGTCTTGACAACATACCATGCATGTTCCATAATAAAGAATGTTGCAAGAATCATATCTGGCCCTTTGTCAAATATATTTAATGAATCTCTCTCAAGTGATGTTTCTCCAGATGAGCTCAAGGATGCAAAAATAACCCCAATTTTCAAAAGCGGAGTGAGGTCCGAAGTAAACAACTACAGGCCTATTTCTGTTTTATCTGTGATAGCTAAAGTCTTTGAGAAGATTGTCCTTAATCAATTTTATGAATATTTTAGCAGACATGATCTCTTATCCACAAACCAATCGGAGTAGAATAAATTCTGACTTGGCTAGCATGAACGAATGGCTAAATGCAAATAGGCTCAGTCTGAACACTAGTAAAACCATAGTTAATAGAATAGATGGTTTGGAAACTCATTAGAATAAAAATATTATGCATTATCTATGTTAGTCAACGTTTATTCATAAATCTGGTTGTTCACAACAAGGCCAGCCTATTGTACTTTTGCCCAACTCACCAATAGCAATGTTTTAGAAAAGTTACCTATCCGTGACTCGAACAATAGGGTAAATTGAAAATTGCTATTGGTGGATTTTGCAATTAAGAACACAATATCATGACACACGTGACGGTGAAGGACAAGATTTATCAATAAACGTTGACTAACACAGATAATGAGTTATGCTGTTATTCTAATGAGTTTCCAAACCATCTATTCTATTAGTATAGGTAATAGCATGGTTTCGAGTGCAATTTGGATATAACATGCACGAGGGAGTTTTTCAAAGACCTCAAAATAGCATGAGTCCGAAGGACGAGTGCTATTTGAGGTCTTTGAAAAACTCACGAGTGCATGTTTATCCAAATTTCACGAGAAACCATGCTATTACTTATTAATAATTTACATAAAAATGTTCGAGACAATTGTAGTTTTATTAACATTCCACTGGCAAAGTTTTTCTGGCTTTGTTACATCACATTATACAACGCTAATAGCTTGAAAATTTCACTCAATTATGTAATTTTTGCTAGTCTTGTTTAAGGTAAATGCTTTTCCATTTAAAAATAAAAATAAAGATAAAAGCCAAATTTTCCACGCGAAGGCAACTTTTACTTTATGTAGCGCGGCGCCATGTTTGTTTTGTTTTGTTTTGTTTTGTTTTGTTTTGTTTTGTTTTGTTTTGTTTTGTTTTGTTTTGTTTTGTTTTGTTTTGTTTTGTTTTGTTTTGTTTTGTTTTGTTTTGTTTTGAAGCAATCTGTGACCGTTTACTTCTTTAAACCTCTGTGTTTAAACTAAACTGATTGGTTGACTTTATCATCACAATGTTTTTCCACCAATCAGACCAGTTTGTTACAGATTTTTGCACTGATGTTACATGCAGATTTTTGCACAGTTGTTACAGATTTTTGCACTGTTGTTACAGATTTTGTTCTGCTGTTTGGGATTACATGCACTGAAACCAACCAATCACAGTCGAGTAATATTTCTATGTATATTATTAACTATGTTAAAATTGAATATATGTTAATTGGTTCAGCACCTAGAATTAATAGATTAACTGCCGAACCCGTTTTATACATAGGAAATACAAGATTGAAAAGAGTCAAGTTTAAAAAAACTCTTGGTGTTATCCTATAGATGAAAATCTGTGATGGCACGATCATATAGAAAATATAGCCAAAAAAGTTAAGAGAAGTATTTCTGTTTTAAGAAAAATCCGTGACTCTATATAGACCTATTGAGGCACTATACTGAAAGTTTACCATGCCATTGTCCAACCGCACTTTGACTATTGTTCCTCTGTGTGGGACAATTGCAATAAGGGCCTTAGAGACAAACGTCAGAGATTCCAAAATCGCGCTGGAAGAATAATCACGCATTCTGGCTATGAAATCAGGTCAGCTGAATGGAAAATCTAGGTTGGAAAACGTTAGAGCAACGGTGGGATATAAATAAAGCACTGTTAACGTTTAAAGTTATTAACAATAATGCCCGTCCTGTGTATTTGCTTTCCCAATTTTCAAACAGGGACGAAGTGCATGATCACGATGTGCGTGGTAGTAAACTTAATTTAACTATCCCAAAACCAAACACTAATTTTATGAAAAGCAACACTAGCAACCTTGCTTATAGTGGAGCCGTTGTTTGGAATACTTTTTATGAGGCGACTAAAACATGTGATAGCTTGAGTATAGAAGTGTATCTAATTCTTGACTTACAAATTGCTTTGCTCTTTTCAAGAGAGCAATTTTGCATTGTGCATCGTTATGTTCTTTCCACTTTAACTGTTCATCAAATTATGTTCTTTCCACTTTAACTGTTCATTCGACTAAATCGTCGGGCTGGCTACGCTACTACATATCGTTCGTTTGATCAATCCGTTGGTGTAGAAGATATGTATGTTATTTTTGACGGGAAGCATGCTCAATTCGTAAGCCAGGCGCGCGTGGATCCGAGTTCTTTCCTTGCAAATGAAATATGATCCGGACCAGATTCTCGCTTGAAATGTAACGCAACACTTATTATTGATGACATTCAGTATAGAAGGAAGTCGCTTGTCATGATAAATACGAATTAAAAACGATTTCTTTCATGCACAATTTCTTATTGCAAATTACATTTTTATCACCCGAAACTATATATATAACATATATAAGTTGCAATTTTCCAAACGCCACAAACAGACTCCTCTACTACCCTCCCTAAGGCATATTTTAATTTAGCACGCGAAATCCAGGTGCCACGTGACAAGCTCCAACCAGGGGTTTTCCTCCACAAGAGGGAAAAGCCTGGGAACGAGGTTGAGTCTATACTAATCTACCCCATATGTTCCTTTGACTTTACATTTGCATTAAAATCGTATCCCACACTTTGTTTTTCGTTTTATTGAAAAACTGTAAACGTTCTTTTGAGGTCTATCATTTATGAAAAATACACAGTTTCTTTTTTTGGAGTATGAAACCAACAAAATATATGCAAAAGTATGCTTCATCAATTAAAGATTGCCTCCCGTTTTACAACTGGTTGGCAATCGCTATTAATCAGCTACATATTGTTGTCGAAATGTAGCTGATTTGTATTCTATAGATATTCAAAATTAAATTATTCCTACTTTTGGCACCATGTACATACAATAAAAACCAGCATAAAAAGAACCACTATATTTTATGTCCGGTTGAAGCTGCCTGGGTATACTTAGTGAGAAATCAGGCCGAGTTGGTATAGTATACATTTAATGTCTGCTCCCGAGAGAAATAGTTTTGTTTTTCCGCGAAAGTCTCAATGTTTCCCGAGAGGAAATCGAGGGAAACATTGATATTCAAAAGGAAACAAAAATAACTATATTTCTCGCGGGAACAGACATATTTTGTCAGTGTTCATATAGCTAGGCCTAGGGTGAACACGTTTGGTGTTCACCCTCGCTATATACGGAAACAATGGATAATGAGGCATTTCAGCTGATTATCTATTGTTTTTAATGCGTTCCGGCAGGGGCGCACATTAGGGGGGGGGGGGTTTGGGGGGTGGGAAACCCCCCTTAGCGTCCGAATATCACTAAAAGTCGGTCCCATTCTTCCTTGATACTGTGCGAAAACTCGGTCCCAAAATTCGGGTATAAGAATTAATATTTACTTCTGTCCGACTCCGTGAATTGGGACCGAAAACCGACAACACAAGAGCTGGTTGGTAAGATGTTATGAACAAGGGACACGCGTTCATAGGTTAATGCATGGCCGAAAGGAAATACAAATACATTTCCTGTATGTCATGTGTATTGGATTACATAAAATTCGGCCTGAGGAACTTTTAATGTATCGCGTTACATTAAGGTGTCTGGCGTTACTATTTTTGAAAAGAAACGGTTAAAAAGAACAACATAACATTACCATCGAAGCATTGGTCAAATTGATTATGTGATGTGGAATTTGATGAAGTTAGAAGCAACGCGCAGTTTACTCACGCGGCTTTTTATGAAGTTGTGAAAGGGAGGCTTATGTGTATGTGTTAATGTGTAAGAAACTATTTCTTGATTTTTGAACGTCAAATCGTAGCGCACCCGCTAAGGTTTAGATGGTTCATTCAGATTATTTATTATCTTGATTTCATTGTTTTGCTAGTTGTTATTATACACTTCTGTTTTTCATTATTTTCAGTATTTTATATGGACGGACGAAAATAACAATTATATTCGAAGAAATGAACTCGTTTCTCTCTCTGCTACTATGCGATTTCGCACCTGTGGCCTGCGAACGGATATTCTGATGACAGCTCATACACATTACTAATAAACACGTCCTGGTATTCACACGCGAGCTTATAGGCCTATACACATGTTTTGATTCTTCAGTTCAGAAAAAGACTTATCTGATTCTATTGATCTGGAACAGATTGAACAAATGCAGAAATTGAGCGAACTATTAAATAAGGGGTGAATTTTCTTAATCCTTCGTTCGTAAACCTGAACGAGCCTACTGAAAAGGTAGAGTTAAGACTCTGAAATGGTCCTTTCCGGCGACCTATTGCAACCCCCTCCGGCGACCCCCTGATTTCAAATACATTCCCACGTCCCTGTTCTGTGGCATGATGTTTTTGCAGAATTGTTTTTACTCTTCTGTTTCATTTCTTTTTGAATATCAAAAAGTCGGTCCCCAAGTGGCCCACACCCCCCTAAATTCCTTAGATGTACGCCCCTGTGCTTTCGGCATAGTGTTTTAACTTAATACTTTTTAAGAGAGGATGTCCACAAAAATCAAACATAAGGCGGCCACGACTGAAAAATCGATTTTGCTCAAATTTTGCCCAGATATACCTTATTATATCGGAAAATGCACCATATATTTTTTTAGGTCAAATGCTTTTTTAACTT
>CACRXK020017786.1:0-10389 GCA_902702795.2 Paramuricea clavata
CTTCTCGTCTTGGCAATTACACTGACTGTTAACGTCATTTGTCGGGCTGGGTTTGAGAATTTTAGCATTATGTTGCTTGATTATAGATTCTATGTTATCCATGCAGCTAAGTACTTTACAGCTATTAAGTACTTTACAGCTATTTCTGTTAAAGACTGGCCGTAGCTGGTGGCCTATTGGGAAATGCTTGTCTATTAATTGCAGGAAATGCATGCCGACGTTCGTTCGGACATTCATGCTGTACGGCGGGTTGAACCATATATATATATATATGTTTGTGATCATCAAGTGACGGCCGTCAAGAAGTGAAGAACATCTACATGTTTCAAATTATTTTTTAGAGTATTGCGATGGTATTTTACCAACCGCGAGGCCAGTGTGAACTCCTGAGCAGGCGTCTTGTTTTAATTGAAATCCTCAATTTCAAGATGACATTATTTTTCGGAATTTTTATCTTTTTGTACTTTCTGAAATTGTCGGCTGGCCGTAGTTTTCAGTATCAATAAAATTAGACAAGTATAGTAATTATTTGTCTTCTTTGTTTCAGCCCTAAAGCAAAGTTAGTGAAACTGGCAAACAAACTTTACAATCTTCGAGACCTGGAAAAAAGCGACTCCAGTGAACTGGACCGAGCAACAAGTACAGGAGTATTTCGATTGGTCAAGAAAAGTCGTAGCAGGTTTGAAAGGAACCAATAAAAAAATGGAACGGTTACTGTACGAGATTTTGGCAAGACACTTGTAATGTTGTTCACGAAGTGTACAAAGTTTGCACATAAGCGTATTTATAATAAACAATAATGGTTAAATAAAGTTCTTATTCTGTAAGGTGACCAACTTTAAACCTAATTAATGACGATCCGTAAACCATTTCATCATACACACCAGTGTGACCAGATTTTTCTTGGGTTATTACTAAACTTCGTGTTAAAAATTTACTATAATCGAGATAAAATTTCATCAAATTAAAATTCGCCTCCAGCCCGGTTTGAAATTAGCGGGGTTTGCAGGCTAGAGAGTTTCATTAAACGCTTTTAGCATCTCCATCACACAAGATTACGAATTTTTACCAAAAAAATTACTGAATTATTGAAATCTTAAAATCCAAAATGCTAGTAAAAATCTCATTACTAAAATTTTCCCCAAATTGATGAAATTTTACCAGAAGTAAAATATTTGAGCAAATTCTGGTCACACTGATCCGCAGGGATCATGACCATCTGGACTCTGTCTGAGCAGTCGAATTCGTCAACGAAACGGGTGTTTCCATGTTGACCGTTTGCTGTAGAACGCTGCAAACGAGTTTGTCTTGTAACATCTTTGTTGTCTTTTGGGTGTCGAATAACAAATTTACCAGACTGAGTTTGTTTCGGTTTGTTTCAAGTTGTTTGTTTGAATTACGAAGTTAAAAGTCTGTGTTCCACCATGGTTGTTGCCGTTGTTGTATCTGCTGGTCAGGCGGCACGGCGTACGACATGGCTGGGCGCATTTCTTGGTTAAAATATGGAGGTTGCTGTTGGAGATATTGTGGTTGAAAACCACTGGTCGCTTGCATTTGGTACGCTTGCTGGACATTAGGAATGTATGGAGATCTTATCACTGGTTGGCCATAAGGACCCTAAAGGAAAACACATTATGCTTAGTACAGAGTGGACAAAAGCACCATTTCTCAGACCTTCAATTGGTTACAAATTTTTAATTTTTAACCAGTACACAAAGTTGTTTGGAATCTATCTTGGGTAGATTTTTGTTCTTTTTGGGTTTTTTTTATTTTTGTGTCTTTTGTTTGTTTCGGTTTGTTTAAGTAGTTCGTTTAAATTGTCAGGTGGAAATCGGCGTTGGCTGTTGTGTGTTGTTGTGGTTAGATAGATTGGTTAGGTGGCACGACATAGTAGATAGCAGCTGCCAATCCTTGGTAAAAATGCTGTGAAAGTTGTTGTAAAGATGGCGCAAAAAAGTGATTGCATGTCCTAGAAATACAGGCAGTTGTCGCCATGTTATAGAAATAATCACGATTATCGTATTGGATAAAAAATACATCACATACAAAATCCATTATACAAACACATCGCATCCGCAATGAAACCGCACTGATACAATATGTATATACCATAGATATCTTATATATACACTAGATAGCGCATCTCTTTTAGTAAAATTGAAGCCAAGAATATTCCAGCGGTTACCCCATTTGAATAGATGGCGGCCATGTTGGTCGTTCCCACTTGCTAATAAACGCTTAAAAACAACAATAACTTTCATCATTTGAATATTTTAAAAACGAATTTGGAATAGGGTTTACTTAATGTTTAAGTTCCCTGTTTAAAGTGCATATGACATGAAATTTATTATTTTCTTGAATGAAAGAACTCTTTAAGCTGTAGTGTAACTTATATTTCAGTTTCTTGTTTTTTTGGTTTGTTCCCGAGATATTTCAATTTGTTTGATATGTAAATGAGTGTGAATTCGTCCGCCAATTTATGACGTCACGTTGGTTGCAAGCTCAACTTACACTGGCTATAAATCTATTAACTCTAAAAACTGAAAATATCAGTTCACATTTTTCTCCAGTGTTTCATCACATTTACCAGTGAGAGAAGTTCGAAGCTATCATCTTGGATGATAGCAGTGATATTCAACCATTTTGAGGAGCTTGCAACCAACGTGACGTCATAAATTAGCGGACATATTCACACTCATTTACATATCAAACAATAACGAAACATAAAAACAAGAAACTGAAAAATAAGTTACACTACAGCTTAAAGAGTTCTTTCATTTAAGAAAATAATAAATTTCATGACGTATGCACTTTAAGAAATAGAAAACATACGAATCTTCTAATTTCATGGGAACGACCTGAGACTGCAATCACGGCTTCAATTTTTGAATTGCAGAATAATTAGATGCACTATCTAGTGTATATAAGATATCTATGGTATATACTAAAGACATATATTAATGGATGAACTTGGGTAAAGAAAAGATACTTTGTCAATTCGTCTGTGAAACCATAGTCACTAGAATCAGTAAAGATCGAGAACGTGTGTATTGTTTTTTCGCCAAATCAACCAATAGCTATGTTTTCAATTCACCATTGTTTTATAGCACGAATGGGCACATTGGGTGGCCGAAAATAGAATACGAACGCGCCGTTATAGATTGTTATTATGTTATAATGATAAAGTTGTTATAGATCTGCGAACAAGTTGCAACAAGGTTGTTGTCGAGCCGTTATCAGTATGCTTACTGGGGACAAGCATTGCGAACACATCTTGTTGAAAGCTGCGAGATTGTACTGAAAATGCGAGACATGATTTGTTCACATGCAGTATCTTGGTCTGTCAAGATCAGGCAGGCACACTCGCCAAGCAGGGGGGGGGG
Source organism: Paramuricea clavata (assembly GCA_902702795.2). NCBI lineage: Eukaryota > Metazoa > Cnidaria > Anthozoa > Malacalcyonacea > Plexauridae > Paramuricea > Paramuricea clavata. The sequence goes on from CACRXK020017786.1 coordinate 3,384, forward strand.
TCCGAAGGCGGATAATTTAAAATTTAAACCCTCTGATACTTAACGAATTAATATATATATAATTATATAAAAGCAGGACACCTTTCACACGTTAACACCAAGTACAACATGGCATGAATTACATCATAACCAAATTATAAACCTGTTTTACCGTTAAATCTCAAATGTTAGCATATCTTTCGGTAAGTGGTCTCTTGTTCATTATTAATTCACTCACCTTATTGGCTCGCTCTTTTACTTCTTCAGTCATGCTTACTTTAACCTCCTGATCTCCCTCCTGGCTCGGATCCAGCGTCTAGAAACATGATAACATATTGAAAACAAGTTAACTCAAAGACGACGAGTGGAAGTAAACAATTTGATTATGCAGCTTTACGTACTGGACTTTTTTATATCTATACAGGCCTGCAAATTAGTGCCAGTCATCGGACATTGTCCGGCCAAGTTTTACCTTTTGTCCGATCAAAGTTTTTTTATGACCGGACATGTGACCGACCGATTTAGGCTGGTCAAATCTCCAATCTCAAGAAATTGTTTATTTAACACATTTTTATTAATGAAACCAACAAGAAAGCAATATAAACAGCATTTCTCCACTATTTATTGCTGCATTAAGCCTACATCACCTTCGTATATAACATGGTAGAAATTAAAGTTATGTATAACCTGAACTATAATTTACTGATGCATGAGGACTGGTAGATATATACTCAGTTTTAGATGCACTGCACTGCGGACTAACATGACCAGGTAAAAAACATCGTGCTAATTAAAAAAAAATATATGAAAAATGTTGTTTGTCCGAGAAAAATTGACAAGTGTCCGACCAATTTTTGGCTTGGCCAGACATTTGTCCTGCGAAGTGAAATAATTATTTCCAGGCCTGTGTCTACGATTCTCAATTAACTGCAGATAAAGTTGATGTGATTCACAGATGGATCCAGCCAGAACTGGTAGAGGAGGCGGGGAGTAGACGCGCTCATCTAATCATATCTATTTTCTAATCCCATAGGCTTGAAATCACAATTTATATTCAGGCATATACATACACAAAACTAAACAAGTTCAAAAACATCACTTTTGTTAAGGACTTTCTTTACTTATGGTGACAAAGAACACCATATACAATTTTTCACGGGGGGTACTTTTTAATGCCCACCCCCTGTATGTGGTATATGTGTTCAGGCCCTATAATTTACCGAATGCCATAGCGGATCGGCTGCGATAATCGTGGGAGGTTGGCGTTTGCCCCGTCTACCCTAAATAAGAAATGAAACGTTAGTTAAAAACTTTTAAAAGACTTCCCATTAGGGAGCGGTCATTATTTATGGGGGGGGGGGGGGGTGCACCGAAGAGAAAAGGGTTGGGTAAACAAAATTTTGAGTGAGTAAAAGGTTGGGTAAATGAAAAACAAAACAACTCAAGGGTTTGGTAATGAAAATTTATTGTCATTTCCAAAGCGTGACTCACTGATATTGGAGACTGAAAAGCAATGTCAACACTCAGATGTCAATACAATATGTGATGCAGAAAATTTCACAAGCCGTTATCAAATTCGTGTCACAGAAGTGGCAAAGGACATATGTAAGAACTGAATGGGTATTTATTTTTTAATTGATATTTGACGTTGGGTAAACATATTTTTGACTTTTTAATGGTTGGGTCAGCAAAACGTTTGCCACGAAAAACATTTCTCTTCAGTGCCACTCCCCACCATAAAAAATTACCAGTCCCTTATTTCTAAAATATCATTCTAAATAAAGGGTAAAGTTGCTTTTTTACATTAAACATTGAAAAGATTGAAAACTCACCTGCTTTTTTTGCCTTGGAACGACAAAAGGCGAGAAATCTGATCCTCCCCTGCAATGCCAATGGAAAGAATGTGGTTTAATGAACAAAATCAACTCGAAACTCAAATACATTTTGCACAATACAATTTTGCTGCAACATCTAACGCAATTGCTAATGGAGAATGTGCTCATGGAAAACATCGGGCATGTGACACTTTTCACAACTTGAGGATATTTTTTACTCTCGTTCATTTCTATCTTGTCTTCATGATTTGTTTCTAGTTGTACTGTACATGGCCTCTCCATGCAAACATTCCAGGTCTAACAGTTGTTGGACAAATCACCTTTGTGAACCGCCTCCTTTGCTTGGTGGAGCCGGAGCATCCAATACGATTTCAATATCAGGTAAACCTGCTGGTTTCGTTAGACACACTGGCATGTATTGAAACTGCAGCAAGAAATCTCGTTCGTATTTTCGTCTTGACTGCTTAACAGGAGCTGCTGATTCTGAAAAATAGAAGTACAGACTTAAACAGTCACTTGCAAGTAGATTTGTGGAAAATTCATTGATATAGCAACTGCTTTTGAATTGTAAGATTTACTGTCCTCTTTTAAAGCTTCTTATCAGTGACCATTTTTGTGTTTTACGCAAAACCGCTAAAGAACTGTCATTTTTACACCCAGGACTGCGACACAGTGGAAGTATGAAAGATTTTGTACAGTTCTCTGGCGACTCATAAGTTCATAACTGTTATAATTACCTGTATAATTTTCTCTCTCGACTTTAATCACGTCTCCACTCTCCTCGTCCATGTCTTCAACAAACTAAAATTTACAATCATCTTCTTGATTAGTTGCACACCTTAACTTTAGCAAATTGAGGTATATTAAAATAATTGTAGTCCTCTTAGCCAATCTGAATTCAGTAATTTTAATATGAAAATAATCTTAATATATAGATGTTGTATTGTACGTTAGTAAGAGCTCCTCTCACTTCTTCTAATGTGTTCTGTCTGTCTTTATCACTTTTGATCCGAGATTCATCACTTCCCGGCCATAAGCCAAGTAAGGGGGGTCTAAAAAATTTGAAAGTTTATCAACTGCTTCTAACCTTTTGTGTTATCTAGCCTATGCACAGATTGGTAGCGAATTCTTATCCCTTATATATCAAAGTCCACAAGATTTGAACCTTAAACGTTCAGGAATCTAGCCAACTGCTCTATTTGTTGAGCTATCAAGCCTACAAAGATTGGTGGTGAGTTCTTATCTTTTATAAGTAAACGAGATTTAAACTCTCAACCTTCAGGAATCTAGTCCACTGCTCTACCTGTTGAGCTATCAAGCCTACAGAGATTGGTGGTGAGTTCTTATCTCTTATAAGTAAAGTACACGAGATTTGAACTCTCGACCTAGCTTCAGAAATCTTGTCTACTGCTGTACTTGTTGAGCTACCAAGGTACAGAGATTGGAGAATACCTTATACATTGTTTGATACAGTTGCTTACCTTATACCTACTGAAGAAGATGTTCTGGGATCGTATGATCTGTTAGACGGCATATCTCCACCACTGTTCCCCTGAGGTTGATCTTGTTCTTGCAAAGAATTTCGGGACCGAGAAATTTCGTTCATATGCGATCGCTAACAGTAAACATGAAATCATTTGTCAATGAAAGATTTAATTTTCATATGTAAAGTTATGTTGAAAAAAGTAGTCACCAAGATCGACATATTAGAACTGCCCAATAAAGGCATGTATTTTCTGCTGATCTCTTTCCAGTGATTGAATTCACTTCCTCGACAAAAATTATCAGTTGATTGGTATAACCCAATTTAACTTTAATGATATTACAAACTAATACAGTAGCATGACACATAAGTATTTATAAATCAAAGTTTCTTTTTATTAATGGACCATTTGCATTATAGACTAAATTTTGATCTAGACAAAAATTTCATCACAGCTTGAAAGAGCATCACAAAATTAGTAATATTCCAGAGTTTCGTTGCGAAATGTTGTAAAATGAGGATAATATAGCCATGCGAAGTTTGCCGTTTTTTCAGTCATTTTGTATTACGCACGGGAAATTGACAGCCCAATCGGGTGTTGGGTCATCAATTTCCCGTTTGTAATACAAAATGACTGAAAATTGCAAATTTCGAAAGGCTATATTATCCGCATTTTACAACATTTCGCAACGAAACTTTGGAATATTACTAATTTTGTGATGCTCTTTCAAGCTGTGATAAAATTTTTGTTTAGATCAAAATTTAGTCTATAATGCAATTTATGCAAATGGTCCATTGTGAAGTTCATCTCCGTATGTTTACAGCTTTTCAAGCATTTTTTACAACGGTTAAAAAATTCACTATCCAATGGATAATGGATAGAACTATCCGTCCTTCGTACAACCGGTACTGAAATTACCTTAGCCATGTTCCACAGCTTGGTTTGTTCAATAAGCACAGACTTTGCACTCTTGCCAGTGGTAATCCATCCATCATTTGATGTGCCAGTAAAACTGTCTCGTCCTCCTGAGGAAAAACAATTTAATAGGCAATTCCAGCTTTTAGTTTATGCGTGCAGGGGACGATGGGAAGTAAGGTATCACATTGCTGATTATGCTGAAAAAATAAAAATGGTGGCCGTGTAAACACGGAGTGATAGCTTATACTTGTAAATATTGAAATATTTCGGTTGTTTCGGTAGTTTTTATCGAAATTTTTCAGCATGATCGGCAATATGATACCTTACTTCCCATCATCCCCTGCAGGCATAAACTAAAAGCTGGAATTGACAGCCGTACACATAAACAATTTCCTCATTGAAAAACTGGCATGACCAGCTTTTAAACAAGGCTCCTCGTCAGGGGAAAAATTGGCAACTTTGGCAGTACACACGAACAAATAAAAATTACTTTTTGTCAAAGAAATAAAAGTACTTGTTGTCAAGGAAAACTTGCTCGATACGCTGTGATACCTACAGACCCTTGTACGGGTCTATATTTTTTGCATTTTCCAAAGGGCCTGTTCCATTATATTACCTGGTCCACCTTGCTTCTGTTTTTTATTCATGACAGGGAATTGGACTGCTAATCTTTGCTCCTGCATTTTCTCAATTTGTGCTTCAATAGTCTTTGGATTGTAATGTCCTTCTCGGCGGGCGACCCACTCATTTTGACGAAGTTCAACCACATCACGAAGCATGAATATCACTCTTGATGAGACTTTCTCAGCAATTATAATCCTGTTGATTTGGTCGAAGTATTGATCCATTCGAGGCTGAAATCAACGTTGTTGATGGGTTAGAAATTATTGGCAAGCAAGAATTGTGAGATTCAATGCAATACTCTATTGACCTCTGTCCAAAGCTGCACTTTATTTATATAAATTGAATATAGCTCCATTGTCAAGGTATTAACTGTTTTCAGTAGAGGTCCAATAAAAACCAACCCTTGCTATTGCTTCAATATTACTGCAGAGAAAACCAAACAAAGTTTTTCTTTAAAATGGATAGCCCCACCATTTCTTCCTAGAGTTCCAGTAAAGACCATCTCAAATTACTCCACTGTTATTACATACAGGATGAGAGGTAAATTAAATTACCAAATTGAATCTAATATAAATACGTTTTGTGACTGGTTTTCTAAAACAAAGATGATCAGTGTTTATAATTCGTTTTTGAATCGGAAGACATGAAGAAAGGTGGTCCATGGTAGTAATATTATCCCATACCTGTGTTAAAAGCGGCTTTCTGATTGGTTTAGAGCAGGTGAGTTTGTCGTCGAGCTCACCTGCTTTTTGACGAACTCACCTGCTTTTCGCCCGAACTCACCCGCTAAACTGCTTACGTTGCAATAACAATAACAAATATGGCGGACAAGATTTAGCCGATAAACCTAAACTTTAAAGAACTTTTTTCGGTGACTAACATACTGAGACTGAAGAAAAACCAATTAAAGCAAAAATGCAGTAAAGGTAAACTTCCAGCCACCCTCGGTGCGTCCAATCCCGGACTCACCTCCTTGCAAGTATGTTTGTTATATAACCACTCAGCACAACAGAGCCAAACCCAATAGATCTTTCCCTTTTGAGTGAAATTTTGATCTGGATATGTCTGGATAAAAATTTCATCACAGCTTGAAAGAGCATCACAAAATTAGTAATATTCCAAAGTTTCGTTGCGAAATGTCGTAAAATGCGGATAATATAGCCCTGCGAAGTTTGCCGTTTTTCAGTCATTTTGTATTAGGGCCTACAAACGGGAAATTGATAATCAGTTTGATCGTCTGATTTTTTTCCAGGCATCTCTAGATCAAAATTTCACTCATAAGGGGAAAGGTCTATTGAAGCGGACTTCACTCATAAGGGGAAAGGTCTATTGAAGCGGATCACCAATCACAAAGCCAGTTCATATAGGTAGGTACAAACAAACCCCTGTATATTTACAGTGATAATAGGCTATCTTTATCAGTTCTACACAGTTTTCCATAGGGATCCAGTAAAGATGACCCAAATTGGTCTAGTTTCACTAGATGAGAAATACTATATTAACTTATTTACGAAGCAGTGATATCCTTATTTAAAGACGGTACAATTCAATAACAATTCCAAGTGAATTACCTTTGCTTTATCGGAATCAAGATCTTCGCCAATGGTGAACAATAGCTTGCACATGCTTTCCAAACTTTCTTCGTCGCCAGCACGAAGCAGTTTTAATACACAATCATGCATAATGTTCTCTGTTAACAACTGGAATAGAGGTTTACTATAGTGTATTACTCTCCAGTTATTATTGAAAGAAATTAAATTATTTCTACGAGGAGCCGGTTGTATAAAAAAGTTGTTAAAGTTAACTACTTTTAGAGCAAAAGTTAACCAATCGGAATCGCGTATTTGAGAGTTAATTACTATTTAACAAAAAACGGCTAGTTAAAAAGTAGTTAAACCTTTCATACAATCGGTCCCTGATCTATAATTCCATTATATACAGTCAAACCCCTACTAAATGGGCACCTTCGGGAACTCACCAATATGTCCGCTTAAAAGAGGTAACCGCTTAATAATAGGGGTTTGCAACAGCGAAAACAACAGGAGGTAACGCCCAACTCATTTGGTAACAGTGGCGATCAAAGGTAAACGTGTCAAGAGAGGAGCTGATTCTGGTGTGGAACTTCCCTGCGAGTTCAATATTCAAGGAAGATTTTTCTTGCAATTC
>CACRXK020017787.1:0-10389 GCA_902702795.2 Paramuricea clavata
GGCTTCGCCACTGGTTATTGTTCAAGTTACGGTAAAAATTAAAGTTATTGACGGCCCGTATTTTACTTATTTGAAACAAATTTTTGCCTTAAAAGGCACTGAACTTTAACGAAAGCTTTTTCTTAGTTAACGAGTATCGGTTGTGCTCAAGTCAGTCTGCCACACTTCCAAGTGATTGTTGCCCTTCGCGTGAAGGTAAAGTGTGTCCTTGTAAAAAATCCTTATTTTAATGCCTGTTTACTCCAATATTTTGGTTTCTTCCTTCCTTCCTGGTATACAATAATTTCCCGACTAGCTGACGATTGTGTTCCACCCACTCCCTATCTAGCACCGCGCGCGCCCCTGGTGGTTGCAATCATGAATTCCCTATCCACTATTTAACAATTAGTCGCCGAAGGCGAGGTGATTACAAGCCTATAGTCACTGAGCCGAAGGCGAACTGAATATAGGCTTGTAATCACCGAGCCTGAGGCGACTAATTGTTTTAGTATAAATTTCCAGGTGTTTACAAACAATAATCCACACAACTTTATAAAAATTCACTTCAAATAAATTTATTTACACTATAAATAGTTTGTTTACAAAATTTAAATCTCAGACACGGCTCTGTGTAGCGTTGTTAGTTTTTTTCCAAATAAAAGCACGTAAAGTTTAATATTTTACCTTGAAATATTTTTAAACCATATTTTGTAGCTTGTTTGGGTTTTTTCGGAATGCTATCTTCTTTAATTTTGGCAATTTCCTCCTCTGTTACTACGGCAAAACGAGCAAGCATTTTGAAAAAAAAAGCTATAGTCACTGACCAGTGACTATCTCTTCAGAGACAGAGAATCTTGACCAATCAGAATGCAGAAAAATCAATAGTCACCTGGAAATTTATACTAATCCATATTCACTTCCAGTACAAGTGACTTCATCTAACCATATTTTTCTAGTTCCAGAAGGAATCTGGCCTGTTCGAAGAGCTTGAACACTCTATTTATATCCAAGTTGACGACATACAACTTTAGCATAATTTATATTCCAACTATCATCACAAATTGTCCCCCATTGCCCTCTATAGAGTACTTCCACGCAGCCAGTAAAATTTGCACTTGATGGTCCTTGTAACCTGACAGGTTTTTAAGTACATCTTAGGTTTCTATAAACAGGAACAGTACACAACGATAACTTTACCTGTTAAAGAACATTCAACTCCAGCGTCCTCATTATGCCCACAATTATGACGTCCCCAACCACTATGAGAGCAACTGGCCAGATTTTGTTCACTCCCAGTACAGCTAACATCATCTAACCATATCTGCCCAGTACCATCAGGAACAAGGCTCCCTTGTAGTGCTTTAACAGCATTTAGATAACCAAGTTGACGACATACAACCCTGGCATCATTTATATCCCATGAATCATCACAAATTGTTCCCCACTGCCCATTGTGTAATATTTCCACACGTCCATAACCAGAGGATCCTTGTATCCGGATTGTTATAGCTGTGAACATTTAATACAAAATAATTAGAATGAATAACAGGTGCAGATGATGAGATATAATTTTGGCTACGTTTCAAGTGCGGTACACATTACATAATGGATGCAGAATGGTTGGCTAATTAGTGGCAGTAGAGACCCTCCTTTTCTTTCTCCAAAAACAAAAATAAATAAAAAATAATAATTTAATACTCTGAGGTGACACAATAATTTACAACAAAATACATTACACAAATATAGAGTAAAGGCTACAAAGAAATAACCATAAGGGCTAATCAAGCTAAGTAGCACATTTAGACAAAAGACACAAGCGACAGACGAAATGTATATACTGTATATAATCAATTCACATGCATTAAGCATCTCTTAAAGCTGAGGAGCATCTCTTAAAGCTGAGGAAAAATGCCATTAACAAGAGAGATAACGAGAGCAGTCATCGCCTACAAGAAAGGATTAATAAACTCATTTGGAGCAATCAACTCAAAGCAGTTAAACAAGAAAGTAAGAACCAAAATTGTGGATCTAAAAGATGGTGGTCATTAGTTAACAAAATAACTGGTCGTGGTAATAGTGAAGTAACACTAAGCCACATTATTGATCCAAAGGTAATGAATGAGCATTTTCAAACTATTAATACAGATCCTGACTATGTTACCCCTCAACCTCTCCCTATTCCCCGTTGCGCAAGAGTACCACCTGAATTATCCGTCCATTCTGTTTGTAAACTACTATTAAATCAGAAACTAACCACCTCGGGTCCAGATGAGTTACCACATTGGTTTTGGAACACCTATGCATATGATATTGCGCCTGTGATAACCATCATTTTTAACAGCTCAATCAAACTGGGCATTGTTCCTGACAGTTGGAAACTAGCAAATCTTTTACCTGTCCCCAAAGAATCTCCTCTGACAGAATCAAACCAATAGACCTTTCCCCTTTAAAGTGAGATTTTAATCTAGACAATTCTGGACAAAAATTTCATCACAGCTTGAAATAGCATACCTAAATTAGTAATATTCCGAAGTTTCGTTGCAAAATGTTGTAAAATGCGGATAATATAGCCTTGAGAAGTTTGCCGTTTTTCAGTCATTTTGCATTACAAACGGGAAATTGATAATCAGATGACCAAACCGATTATCAATTTCCCGTTTGTAATACAAAATGACTGAAAAACGGCAAACTTCGCAAGGCTATATTATCCGCATTTTACAACATTTCGCAACGAAACTTCGGAATATTACTAATTTTGTGATGCTCTTTCAAGCTGTACTGAAATTTTTGTCCAGGCTAGTCTAGATCAAAATTTCACTTAAAAGGGGAAAGGTCTATTACAACCCATTTCGTTGACTAATATAATTGTAAATTGTTCGTCTTTTTGAAAGAGCAACCTATACAACTGAATTAGTCCAGGTGATGGAAATGCCATCCATAAAGATCAGTTTGAATATAAAAGAGGTTATAGCTCTACAATGGCCCTAATAAAGGTGCAACATACCTGGATGGAATGGTTGGATGGTAATGCTAGTATGGTACGCGTCGTCTCTTTTGATTTGACACGGTACCGCACGAGATTTTATGCAATAAGCTGAGGAAGCTTCCTATCAGTCCCTATATTAACAATTGGATCATCAATTTCCTAACCAATAGGTATCAACGAGTCATTGTTGATGGCGTTAAAACAGAATATTTGCCTATAAATCGTGGAGTTCCTCAAGGAACAGTATTAGGTCCAATACTGTTTTCTATAATGATTAATGATATCCGTCCTGTTCAAGCCTCAAACTTAATTGTTAAATTTGCAGATGACATAAATCTAGGGATTAAGGCCACAGATGATAGTGACGCCTCTTATATGGAAACAAACAATATTATCAACTGGGCGGAAACAAATCGCATGAAACTTAACTATAAAAAGACGTGGGAGACGGTCATTCGCGGCAAGATAACCCGGCCACTTCCTGCGCCTCTGCCTATGATTGTTCGTAAAAGTTGGTTGAAGATACTTGGTGCAACATTTCAAGAGAATCCTTCCATGTGGGAAATGCATCTAGATGAATTAATGAGTAAAGCCTGTAGCTGAATGTACATTATTCGGATTTGCAAATATTATGGGTTTTCTAGGAAAGAGTTGGATCTTCTGTTCCATAGTCTTATTTTATCAATATTAGCTTTTGGTATAGAGGTCTGGGGATGTGCGTCGTATTCTAAGTATCTTAGTCAAGTAGATAAATTTTTAAAACGTGCATATAAGTATGGATATCTTATGTATCAGGTATCGATTGTTAATATATTAAACAATAACGATAGAGATTTATGGGAGAAAATAACTACGGATCCCAACCATGCCCTGCAAGTTTTGCTGCCTCCTAGTCGCCAATTAGAACTACGCAATCGCGGACATGAGTATGAACTACCGAGAGTTCGAACAGAAAGGTTTAAAAGAGTGTTCGTTAATATATGTCTTTTTAACTTTATATGATATTTTTAAATTAGAAATTAACTTGTTAGGAACAACATTAAACATTATAATAATGGTATTTTAGCTCTATTAATGAATAATATCAATACTAATATAGTAATTAGTATTATAATTATTGATAAGTAAGTGCAAATTGTAAGCCCGCACGTTTGTTGTGAGGTGTTGCTTTTAATATTTTAATAAACATTTATACATACATATACAGGTGGTCTAGATATAAAACCACATTGAGAAACTATGTATTGTCTCAAAATGAGGCCGAAAGTCAATCATTCACTACTGGCCGATTTAGACTACACAACGTTTGCCTAAAATAAAACTGTTCCATGCAACCTGCTTACAACTTGAGTTGTACTGTGTAAATCAAGCGTACATTTCGTTGACGTTGTCGTAAGTACGTTGTGTGCTTTGTAGTGTATCGGGCCAAAATACAGAATTTTCGATGGAACAACATATAAAACCAACAGTCTGCTTCGGTGGTTTAGGAATTAACAATCAATTTCGAAGTACAAGTAAACATCATTACGACCTAGTGCATTACTAATTAACCTATTACGGTAGTTAGTTGTATATTAATTATGGGGTGGATACTACATCTCTCCCCACATTAGAGTCTTTCTTCTAATGTTCTAGATATTTATCTGTCTATGAACTATAACTTTTTTTAAAGGAGTCCGATTGTTCTAAACCAAACTTCAAATTTCAAAATATGAACGTTATTGCAAAGTTCAGATTAAATAACGTGTCCGCTTATTTATAAGTCAATCTGTTAAATAACGTGTCCGTTTATTTGGTAAGTTAATCTGTTGGAGCGTTGTCTTTGCCGCTGGGATCTTCTCAGTGGTGGGAGTACAGCAATTTGTTTCTGGTGATGTTGGCCACTTGGGATTGGGTCGTCAGCTTCGTCGTCCGTTTCATTTTCTGTAACTGGAGTCGTTTCAATCTTTTTGAAAAACGAAACATTGCGTGTAACTTTGTAGGGACCATGTTCAGCGGTGACCATACTTCCCTTTCTTGCTACAACCTTGTAAGGATGTGGATTAATTAAAAGGGGTGGACAACTTGTTTGTTTTTGGTTGTCGGATTAGGACTGCTTCGCCTACTTTTATTCCACTAGTTTCAGACCGTCGTCGTTGGTCGGCGTATTCCTTCATCTTTCTCTTCTTTTCACTATCTTTCTCATGGATGGAATTGTAGATGTCAGATTGGTTGACTTCAGTGAGCTGGGGATGAGGCGTTTGTATTTTGCGACCGTTCAGAGCTTCAGAGGGTAACACATCAGTAGCGCTGTGTGGAGTTGCACCGTACTGGCGTAGAAATGCGTTCACTTCTTGTTTCCAATTCCTCTTTTCTAGATGGGCTGTACGGATTGCTTTTTCTAGTGTTTGCATAAAGCGTTCGACCTCGCCGTTCACTTGGGCCCAATAAGGCGTAACTTTTCGATGCTCAAATCCAAGGAAACTTGCAAAGTTTGCAAATTCGTTGCTATTGAAAGGGGGCCCATTGTCCGATTTGACGACTTTGGGTATTCCTTGTCTAGAGAAAATACAATCGAGTTTGGGGATAACGGCGTTGGCAGTTGTGGAATGGAGGATTTCGACTTCTGGAAACCTACTTAATTCGTCAATGACCACAATTAAAACTTCACCCGAGGGGAATGGGCCAACGAAGACAATGGCGATTTCACACCACGGCGCTTTGGGTAGTGGGGTCATATTCAATGGCTCTGGTTTTGGCATGATACCTTGTGTCGGGATACATGGGATACAGTTTTTGATTCTCTCTTGAACCATCCTGTCAATCGACGGAAACCAAACCTTTTCACGTAATAACCGCTTGGTCTTTACTATTCCCTGATCGCCTGTGTGTGTCAATTCAATAGCTTGATGTTGAAGTGATTTTGGAAGGACCAGACGTGTTCCTCGGATGATTAAACCATCGCAAACGGAAAGTTCATACTTAACATTTGTGTACATCTGGATTTCGGGGTCAGACCAGTGATTGGTTTCGATTGCTTGTGATAGTTTTTGGAGTGTGGAATCGTTCTTTATTTCTTTCTGGACTTCTGATAAGGTCATAGCTTTTGGAAGTATGTTGTTGCAAAGATAGTTGACGTAATTTTCGGCGATGTTATCTGGAAAAGGGGTAGCTTTATCTGGATAACGGCTGATGAAGTCGGCAGGATAGCATCATCTTTTCCTGGCCTGTAAATAATCTCGTAATTATACGCATTAATCTCAGTTTCCATTGGTCGATTCTGGGAGAGGTTGGTTTGTGACTCTTGAAGATGCCAAGAAGAGGTTTATCATCTGCGATCACCACGAACTTCGCACTATATAGATAAAGATGATAATGTTCAGTCGCCCACACGACTGCAAGCGTCTCTCGTTCTGTTTGGGAGTAGCGATTTTCGACATCAGTCAGCGCACGGCTTCCGTAGCTGATGACTTTACCATCTTACATTAGAATAGCTCCTAGACCCGTCCGGCTTGCGTCAACGAGTACTTTGGTGAACTTCGTTGGGTCAAAATAGGCCATGACTTGGTCACTAGTTAGCTCATTCTGTAGCTTTCGAAAAGCGGTTTCTTCATCTATCTCCCATTTCCAAACGGAATTCTGATGGGTTTAGGCACGTAAAGGGGCAGTAATGGTGGCATCATTCGGGATGAAACGTGAAACGTACTGTGCCATACCAAGGAGGGACTTCACTTCGCTTGGATATTCAGGAGGTTGCATGGTCTTAATAGCAATGATCTTCTGAGGGGCTGCTTTGATTCCTTCGGCGCTGAAGGAGTGCCCATAGAAGTTATCTTCTGACTTACGGAATGCACTTTTGTCTCGGTTAAGGCGGGCATTGTGTTCTCGCAGACGGGTTAAAACGCGGTTCAGGTTTTCGTCGTATTCTCTGACGTCACGACCGTGAACAATGATGTCATCGGAAATGTTCTTGCATCCCGGTAGGCCAGTTAAAAGCTCAGCAATTCAATTTTGGAATATTTCTGATGCGGCATTTAGAAGGTACAGATAATTCCTTCTAATATATCATTAGTTCTGGGTCTATCTCTATAAAATCACAAGGACGTTAATGTCAAGTCTTTGGGCTATATAATATGTCTCTGGGCTGAATGTTTTATACAAAGATATAAAACGGAATCTATATGTAATGGATCAGCATTGAAATTTCCAACACGGTTTCCGAAATGTAATTCAAGAGATAACTTATCATTGCATTTGAACTATTACATCAGTTGGTGTTATACATGTGCGATAAGCGAATATTATTGGAAAGAGGGCTTTTATATATATATATACGTCCAAATCATCAAATAAACAGCTCATCTCATGCACACATTTCTCCAATTTGTGGTAAGTTTACAGAGCATATTTTATACTTTGGGACTGATCTTTGTTTTTGATGTGAACGTTTATTCTTATAGTTTAAGGTTATTTAAGATTGATCCTGTCGTAAGTCTTCTACCTGCAACCATTCGACAATATTTCATTTTAGCGTCGTCTTTGCCGTTACGTTGGCTTCGCGTTACTCTTGTTTTAAATATCTTGATCGCATTAAAATAGTTAATTTTCTGGCCAGTGACATAGCTAAAAGACTTCGCATTAATGTCCTCGTGATTTTATAAAGATATCTCTAGAACTGATCGAGGATTTTAGAAAGCGTTATCTGTAGCTTCTCAAAGTTGTAGACAAGATCGATATGTTGTTTACATCCAAGCCGCATAAGATTGCATATAAGCGTAGATAAATCAAAAAAGAAGTACGAAACTTAAAACACTTTGTGAAGAAAGATTTCATTTGTGACTTGCTTAATATACGTTGGCAAAGAATAGGAACTATTAATGATCTTAATTTGGCCTGGAAGGCGTGGGAAAATAAGTTTAATGAGGTTTTAGATAGGCATGCGCCTCTGAGACTTCAACGTATACGGCATACCGCAATTCGATGGCTAAATTCGAACATTAAAAAAATGATGCGTAATAGTGATTATCATAAAAAACAATCAGTTAAATATGGCTCTGAGTGCCACTGGAGACTTTATCAGGCCTCCAGGAACAGAGTCAATATTGAAATTCGGAAAGGTAAATCCCGTTATTACTGTCAAAAAATTGGCGAATGTAATAAAAACAATCCAATAACTACTTGGAAACAAATTAATTCTCTTATTGGTCGTGGCTGTAAAACAAAACATGTTAATGGAATTGAAATTGACGAAAAAATTATTCGCAACGATGAAAATATATCTGAAGCTTTTAATGAATTCTTTATTAATATTGGGCCTAAACTAGCTTCTGAAGTTTCAAATCAGTCAACAAATAAGGTTGAAACTTATTTGGAAAACAACAAGTTAGTTATTCCATCCTTTCGTTTTATGTTTATTCCAGTGGATAATGTTTTGAAAACTCTAAGACGTCTAAATATAATTGCACCCTCTTTAACTTATATTTTTATTCTATCACTTTCAACTGGAGTGTTTGTAGAAAATTGGAAATATGCGAAAGTTATACCAATTTATAAGGAAGGCAACAAACGAACTTTGGAAAATTATAGACCAATATCAATTCTACCGATAATAAGTAAGGTCTTCGAAAAAGAAATCTTTACACAACTTTACAAACATCTAAACGAAAATTGCCTTATATCCAAATTCCAATCCGGATTTCGACCAGGGCACTCTACAATTACAGCTCTAATTCAAATGTGTGATAACTGGTACGAAAATATGGATAATGGCAAGTTAACGGGGGTAGTTTTCCTTGATATCAGAAAAGCTTTCGATTCAATAGATCATGTTATACTACTTGAAAAACTAGCTTTCTATATGGCGTTTCTCAACTTAAACTTGCATGGTTTCAATCCTACCTCTCAAATCGGCAACAACAGTGTCAAGTAAATGGCTGCCTCTCTAATAAAGGTGAAATCATTTCCGGGGTTCCACAAAGTTCCATATCTCACCTGTTGTTGTTCCTAATTTATATCAACGATCTACCCAACTGTCTAAAGACAACAACACCCTGTCTATATATGCAGATGATACCCAAATTTTCGCCTCTTCGTACACCTTTGTTGCGCTGGCTAATGATATTAACTCTGATTTTGAAAATGTCACAGATTGGTTAAATGTAAATAAACTCCAATCCCATCCTTTTAAGGCTAAGCTTATTATCATAGGATTAAAACAAAATTTGACCAACAAAGTTGGTGAATTGTACAACAGCATTATCATGAACGATAAGGTAATTTCATCTGTTGTCTTGAATAAATGTTTGGCAGTTGATCTTGATGATAGGTTGACTTTTGATATCAATATTGAAGAAATATGCAAGAAGATCTGTTCAGGCATAGGAGCATTGAGGAGAATTAAACCATTCGTTCCGCAGACCTCTCTTGTTACATTATACAAATCATTAATCCAACCATATTTTGATTATTGCTCTCCCTTGTGGGATACATGCGATAAAATATTAAAAGATAAATTGCAAATATTACAAAATCGTGCGGCTAGAGTTATCACTGGAGCAAGATATGATAATAGGATTAGATCAAGTGATCTTTTGGAAGGTTTAGGATGGGATAATCTACATGTTAGGCGGGCTAAATTGAAGAGTATCCTAATGTATCAAATCCTTAATGAAAATTGTTCGCCATGTTTAAGAGAAAGCCTTAATAGAGGCCATAATGTATGAAATCAGGAAACGGGTCTAGCACTTCCAAAACAAAAAACTAATTTTTTGAAGCGAAGCTTTAAATATAGTGCATCAATGTTGTGGAATAATCTTCCATTAGATGCAAAAAGAGCGACTTCGCTCAGTCAATTTAAGCGTAGTATTGCGGAACTGTCCTTTTAGAACCATGTTGACTTAATTATAGTTAACTCTCTTTACTTACTTAACTTGATGATGATGATGATTCCAGCAAAACCGATCTTTTGTTAAAAGGAAGAATGGTTAATAGAAATCGGTCCTTTTGAGTGACATAATCGTGTATCGTCATCGATCCGTATCGTTGAACAATGAAAAAATTTGTTGTGAAATTAATGAAGATAAAATAGCATTTTGTGAAAAAATCTGCGGCTCTACGAAGTGGGAACTTTTCGGATTTGAACTCGGCGTGTTCGAAAGTGTTAGTTCTTGTAAAACTATTTCAGATCTAAGACATGCGGACTAATAATTATATTATGACGACGATTACGTTATATAAATGTGATTTGTGTTATTTGGTGCAAGATATAGGCCGTGGGCTGTTGTGCGAAAAAGTGCCTAGAAAAGCAATTTCGTGGCACCTTCCTGGGAAATAGATTTTCTGTGGTTCAATTCATAGAACCATAGATGCTTAATTACCACAAAAAGTTCCCAAGCAAAAAACTTGCCCAACACCGAGAAAATGGGTGATCAGTGATTATCCTCTAT
>CACRXK020017788.1:0-10389 GCA_902702795.2 Paramuricea clavata
GGGTTTTTTGGGACACCCTGTATAAGCGCCCTGGTATTCCCTGCGTCACGGACGCTCTTGCCATGAGGCCACGTGGGCGGAAAGGTATGGTCACAGACGCTCGTGGGCGGAAAGCCTGCGTCACAGATGCACATGGGCGGAAAAGTGTAAAGAGTTTCCTGTTGTCCTATAAAGCCGATTTTCTTAACATATTTTATATTTTTCTGCTTATAATTATAATGATGAGAATCCGTGTTGAATTAAAGTTCATAATAACTGTAGAGTCAACTGTAATTTAGCGCGAGTGACATTAAACGTATCACTTAGTTCAACTGCTTTAAATCATGAAAAGCGATGGGACAAAGTTTATCAGCTTATCCAATAATAGTTCGGGTTAAAATATGTACAAAAACATGCTCGTGAGGAACTTAAAAGATACGATCCGGCGTGATTCGATACAACTAAATTCTAAAAGTATGGTCCAAATCTTGTTTAACCTGCCAGTCTTGAAAACCAGCACTATCATGCTGATGTAAGCAGATAAAGCTTATAACTTACACGACGCAGTGCATACGCGTTTTATGGTTTGGTAGAGCTTGTACAAAACGCAAGAGTACTATTAAAGTACTTATAACATATTTTGGATCAAAGCCAAAAAAGATTAAATTGGATCACAAAGCCAAAAAAGAGTAAGTTTTATATTTA
This sequence comes from Paramuricea clavata, assembly GCA_902702795.2. Taxonomy (NCBI): domain Eukaryota; kingdom Metazoa; phylum Cnidaria; class Anthozoa; order Malacalcyonacea; family Plexauridae; genus Paramuricea; species Paramuricea clavata. The sequence goes on from CACRXK020017788.1 coordinate 685, forward strand.
CTGCCAAATTTTTACTGTAATATAGTTTGTATATATATATATTGTTTTTATACGGCTGTGAGGCTTCAACAGCAAAATTGTTATTGCAGTGTCATCATTTCTTCAGATCTATATATACATCTTAAAAATTTTCGTCAAGGGATACGGCAATTTTTTTTATTTCATTTGAAAGAACTTTTAAAATCATATGCAAATCTCCTTTACCGTTTATTTGCATCTTGCTTAGTTTTTGAAATATTCTCGCTTGGATAAATTTTTATCTCATCACGGTGATTTTAGTGACGTCAAAAGCAGGGTTAGCCATATAAAACTACATCTAAATGACCAAATAACAGTATAAGTCTTATTTGAAAAGTTGTCAGTCACATGGGAAAACAATTAAAAAAAAAAGAAACTAAATCAGCCACGCGCAGGTTTAAGTGTGTGATGAAATCCATGTTATATGTGCATACCGCACTGCATGTGAGCACTTGAACATAAGTTTCCTGTACGCACTGAAACCCACGCATTGACCCCCAAATGCATGACTCGACAAATTTTTTAAAAATTTCTCGCATTCTTAATTTCTCCATTGCCGACCGTACCGATAAATTATATCGCGTATCGTGACAATGAACATGTTCGATCCGTTTTGTTATAATAAAAGGGTAAAACTATAGGTTGGGTAGATAAAATCAATTGTGGAATATGAATTGTTGAATGTCATAAGACATAACTCATCGGGGATATCACGGTGGGCATATAAAGTGTGACACGAGGGAAGCACTTATAGAAGCACATGTGCTGACATGAGATTTCCATTCACGCATTGCCAATGATCCTCTTCGTAACTATATAGAGCATAGTTGCATGCCGCAGTGGCCCGCAGATATTGAAAAACAAAAGGTTGATTCTTAAAAAGTAATAAAAGAAACTTAATTAATATTTGGTTCATGCCTTTGTTTGACTGTGCTATTTACGAAAATTTGCTATTGCTACTGCTACTATTTACCAAAGCAAGGTCACATCATGTTTGACCGGTTGATTGATTATACATCTTATCATATTTAATTAAGGGGAATTCCCTTTCTGATGAAATTCAGTACTTGTCTTTTGTATTAAAACAGCTTTAAGTCTTTGGGAGGGAGACGTTTCCACAGTCATGCACATACTCTGATTAATGTAATGAAACTTCTATAAACCATGGATGGTTTAGCGTGATTGGGATACGACTATATACCCCATAAAAAAAGCAATACTCAATAATAATAAGAAACATTCGAATTATGTTCCCATATAGATTTAGATCGGAAGGTCGATATATGATAGCCAAATGGCAAATGTGTCATACTTTTATTATTGCTAATAATAACTCCGGCACTCTTCCGCAGAGGCGTGTAATATATATAACGTAGTTAAATAAAGACAAAGGCTAGCTATATATAGTTTTAAGTACTAGATAAAGTGAGGAGTTATAGTTCTCTAATTATAGCATGCATTTGTATGCGAATGTCAGAATCGAAATGCGGCAGTTTCTACAACTGAAACCGAACGTGATTCAACAACAGGGTGTGATTTTTCGATTTTCACTGAAAGATAAGTTTAATCCCGAGAATGCTTCGGATTGATAGGGATACAGCAACCTGAAAAATTACAACGAGAACAGTTCGACGTTTCGAGCGACGGGGCCGTCGGGACGTTAGTAGCCGACGAAGGGTCTTCCCTCAAAACATCGAAGGTTTTACTTGTATTTTTTCAGGTAGCATCCTTATCAATCCAAAACTTTCTTATTGGAATATTGGTACTATACCTACACTTGCTACACTGGTACAGACAGTTTTGGTTTTATTTGCCGACTTTTTTTATTTAATTTTTCGCGTGCGTTGCCGAATTGCGTTCGGCCTGGCTTAATAGGGAGTTTCCAAATGTAAGACGGCGACGTCTGGACGACGGCTAAAAAAACTGTTCGAAATAAATAATTCTATGGAAATTTTGTCTTGTATTTTTTTCGTACAAAATTAAAATAGTTTCGAAAGGGTAAAACAGAGCTTTAACCTTAAAAGCAATTTTGTTCAACTCCACAGAAAAACTACCTGTCACGGCGTGAACTTCTAGCGTTCTATACAAGACATGGAAATATTCATTTTGCCGTTGTCAACAGAGTTTGGACGACGTCTAAAACTCCTGCTAGACGTTTAATTATTCATTTCTTTTGTACTATAGGATTAATGTCATTGTATTGATAGCCGTCGTCCTGACGTCGCCGTCTTACATGCGTAAACTCCCTAGTAGCTACACAAGTATGACGCCATAATGTGGGCGGATGACGCATATGCTAATTACGGAATTTCCGTTGGCACGACGACGTCATACCGGAACGTCTCCTTATTATCCCTGGTTTAAAAAAAAACCCTGTTTTCTAAAAGAAATTCCGGGATAATGGCCTACACACACCGGACGCGGTTCGACAACGCGGCACGATTGTTCAGTTTTTGAAGGTTAATAAAACAACCAATGAAAGAAAATTTTAAAAGATATGTAGACCATTAAATAACTCAAACTGTTATAACGCTTCTTAAGATTTGTCAAATCAAATCAGGTTCAAAGTTATCGGTCAGTGGAGGTCGAAAAATCGCACCGCAATGTCGAATCACGTCCGGCGTGTCTCGGGCTCTCGGCCATGCGCGTGTCCCTAACTGGCACGAATATATCTGGTCATGATATTTTTCTATACGGTAAATCACCGGTATATTTATTATTGAGAAAAAATCTTGTAACTCTTCTACTACAAAGACAAGATCAGCTGATCCCAACTCGTATACAAATATAGAATATACCAGCATTTAACATGTCCGAGCCTATCAAAATCATACACAATCCGAGCAACAAGACTGATATGGAGTACACTACCTCATTACATTATATTCAAAAACGAAACATTTACAGAACTCAAGAAACTACTTTCCATTAATACATTCTATCATTAGAAAATATATACGTTGAGGATCCCCGTATACATGGATTAAATGCAATTGCACTCGCAATGTGACGAACTCCCTGGCTTTGGCGTGTTGTTTGTAGACTTTCTGTGATGACTATTGTCCAAGTAATGTTTATTGTGTGTGTAATAACTGTACTTTGTAGATTATTTCTGTGGCTACAGCAATTGGCAATATCTGTTGTGGTTTCCCAGTAAGTCAGTTAGTGATGCACCGACATTGAAGGGCCGATATTTTGCCGATACCGATATTCTATATATATATATTCAGAGATGACATCATGACAGTTCTACTTTAATACTTTTGAATTGAATTCACGATTCATTTGTATTAGTATTTAAAAAAATACTGAAAATATCAAATGAAATACTGCCAAATGAATGGAACAAACTATAGTGTATTACCATGCCAGTGACTGTTTATTTGTAATAAAAATAACTATTGAACTGCAACTATAACCAATCATTAATACTTACTAACAGTTTGTATAATATCGGTAATATCAACAACAAAATTACCGATACCGATATTTCTATTTTATCTATCTAGGAAGAAATCGAAAGAATTCAGAAGCGAGCCCTACGAATAATATGTCCTGACCTGTCATACCGCAAAGCCTTGGAAGTTCATGAATTATCGTTGCTCTCTCAAAGACGAAATAATTTATGTAAATCCTATTTTAAGAAACTTCTCAACCCGGAAAATAAATTGAATGAACTTATCCCTAATAAACGCGAGGACTTACGTACTTACAATCTACGTAACGATCAGCATATTAACTTAATTAATTGTAAGACTACAAGATTTAGTAAAAGTTTTATTCCTTCTAGTATCGTATCATATAATGATTCATTTTAATTGTAATATAAATTTTAGTTTTAATACCGTATATTACTATATGTATTAGTTTTACCATGTATTTTAAATGTCAACTCTGTACAATTCAGCTCTTAGCTGCCATTCAGATTTTGTAATAAATTCAATTCAATTCAATTCATTTTAGTACAGATAGGCCGATATCGGTGCATCGAAAGTCAGTATATACGTTTGCCATGGCAAATGAATTATTTTATTAACTTTGTAAACCATGAAACGCTTACCTTTCAACTGTAGGGAAACGACAACCAACATCACAAAATAAAAACACTTTGGAAACATCTTCTTTAATCGACGAAACCGACTTCAAACTGTTTGGGACAAGAAGATGCTAGCATTTATGTTATATGAATGCGGAAATGACGAAAAGAAGTCTCGCGAAACAAGATCAAATTAACATTTCCAGTACACTAGCTCTTTATATAGTTTATAAGTTCTCGTTATTTCATTGGCTGATTATCTAAGTGCTACTTATCATTTGTACAGGCCGGTGTCCCGAAAAAAAGTATACCTTTTGAAATTTTTCTTTTGTAATAATTTGAATGTCTGAGCATTATATGCTTAACCCATCATGGAAGCGCAAAAAACAGAGTGTCCCAAAAAAATCCCAAAACTATTGAAATAACGTATATTGTTAGACTCAATGCCTCAGCAATCTGCTGAAGCCACAGGTGCATAAAAGCTTGACATGAGTACATTTTATGCATTGAACGAAACCGTTTAAAAGAATGTTTGTAAGAGAGATTTATATAATACGCAGCATTATAACAATGAAAACTCGATGTTCTGCGACTGTGGTGAGTTGAACCATTTTCTCCCGAACTGATAATATGGCTAATTTGTAATTTTATCATTTGTGTGGCTAATGGCCGTAGCCATAGGCCAAGGATATCAATTAAATTTTCGTTCAGTTTGGACGGAAAGTGATATAAATTTTAAATGAAAATATATCTCGTACATTGCCACACAAATTTATAAACATCCACACTGTTACTAGCTACATGGTATTTGTAATTCTCATGATAATTCATGAGGAAAACACAAAGGAAATCTTGACCATGAAGCAGCTTGTATATCTGATATAATTTTTCTCACGATTCGATTTGTAACGATTCACAGCATCATATGTTCCGTTTGAAAATTTCTTCATAACGGATTCATTACCGTACGCTGAAGTAATTGTAAAACACAGACCTTTTCAATTATTATCTTTAACAACTGCCATCGCCGAAGCCTTGCTTGGATTTGATCTCAAACAAACTTAGTTAAGGACAGTTTGGCTCCTAGAAGTTTGTCGAGTTCTACTGTGAGACACTTTCAATTTCAAATGGATCAGATCGTGATAATGGTAATTTATACATGGCAAGATATCTGAGCGTGCGCATTTGATCAAAGTTGCCGAGACATTGATTACGATAACTTTCATATGGATGGGTTTTGCCAAGTAGATGTGAAAGTGCTATATCTGAAAGGAAACATTTAACATTACATACTCACTCCATTAGTAACATTACACATTAAGTACATACACATGGATTGATCATCAACTTTCTCAGACTCAATGCGTTATTAGAATACTGTAATTAGTTGAAATTAGTAATCAGTATCAATTACACCTGCTTAATTATTACGCACGGTCCTTGGCTAATTACTTCCAAATCCTTAATTATAATATATCGATTAGTTATTAGTATCAATTACATCTTAGTTATTACACACGCGGTCCTTGGCTAATTAATTCCAAATCCTTAATTAGAATATATCTATTAGTTATTAGTATCAATTACGTCCGCTTAATTATTACGCACGGTCCTTAGCTAATTAATTTCAAGTCCTTAATTAGAATACATCAATTAGTTATTAGATCAATTAGGTCTGTTTCATTATTGTAATATTATCACAAAATTGATTCATCTACATTTCATCGCACGGAATTGCTGAGCAAAATCAGACAACGAAGAACAAGTTTTTGTCTAAACCATAGCGAATGAAGATATGATCTGGAGAGAGTTTTAAATTTGTTTCATTTTTTATTTCTATATAAATTTGTGCACGGTCGAGACATCGAGTTTTTGCATAACAGTGAAGCAATCATCCAATGGCACACTCAAACGTACAGTGGAAATATTAACAAGCAAAAGTTGAGAAGATTTATTCATAGTGAAGCTGTGTTTCCAACATAAAATCCTAGTTCATTGTAGACACTTTGAAATTTACGGCAGATCATATCTTGATTAACTACGCATTCAATCTCGTTCCCCGAGCCTGCGATCCTCGGGAAGGAACGCGAGGCTCTGGGATAATCCGTTTCAGGGAGGAATCTGATTGGCCATTGAAATTGAATGCGTAGTTAAATCTTAGCCAGGATTCTTGGCTTCCGGTAACGGATTATCCCAGAGCCTTCGATTCCTTCCCGAGGATCGCAGGCTCGGGGAACGAGATTGCTATGCATTGATAAGACATTAGAATCCAGTTTCCTTCTGATCTGCGCACATATTTTCTGTTACCTCATTTGAATGAGCATATAAATGATCATCAATTACTTCTCCAGGCTTACTGAGAGCTGTATACATCGACTGTTCATCGCCTACTTGTTCATAATATCATCTTAAATATATTGTGAATTACTTACGTCATTTGTCTTCTCCACATTTACTTCGGTGCTTGATGATTTGAGTCGACGATTTTGACAGATAAAATATAAAGCGATAATAACACCTAAATTAGCCACCAATATTGCTACTATCATTCCAACAAGATACTTTTTTGAACAATCATCATTGTCGTCCGTGTCTGGAACGTCACCTGGAACTTGACCTAAAATTTGAAGTAGTATTTGAAATATAATAGTTTTGTCTGTGGAAACGCCACGTAAATTTATTACTGCAAAGCTTTCGATCCGTAAGCACGGATCTTCATCAGTGCTAATAATATGATGAAGATTATATATTATTTATATCATATTATTAGCACTGATGAAGATTCGGGCTTACGGATCGAAAGCTTTGTAGTAATAAATTTACGCTTCCACAAACAAAACTATTATATGTTTTATCGCCATGCAAACTTACAAAGAACCTAGTATTTGAAATCCTACAATTCGGACTGGACTAGATTTCAAGTCCTCGCATTTTGATGAAATTGCGCGGACCAGTCCTAGGACTGGATCAATATACTTCACCAGAACCATCCTCAGAGATACGAAAAACTAGTTTCATATTAATCTGACACTGCGATCGAGCAACGAAAAAATCGTTGGCTTGAGCGGGATTTGAACTCGCATCTTCGGCTATCTAGACCGCCGCTCTATACCTATTGAGCTATCGAGTCAACAGGGATTGGTAGATTAATATGAAACTAGTTTTTCGTATCTCTGAGGATGGTTCTGAAATAGAATTGAAACACTGCGCGTCCTCTAAGACAAGCGTTAAGTCGTCACGAAAATATTTCGTGCACTTAAATTGGACTATAAGACTCGTTACCAATCCCTGTTGACTCGATAGCTCAATAGGTAGAGCGGCGGTCTAGATGCGAGTTCAAATCCCGCTCGAGCCAACGAATTTTTCGTTGCTCGATTGCAGTGTCAGATTAATATGAAACTAATACTTCACCACGTATCTGGCTAGTATTATCATGTGAGCAAAATAAAGTACTATGGCTGGCTCATGAATTATTATTGAGTTTGAGATACGATTAAAGAAATCACCCTGTATTAAATAATTTACAACATGCCTGATATTAAATAAAGTTGGAAAAGCAATATGATAAAATACTGTTACTGTAAATTCATACTCCAATCTGTTTTTATTCATTTTTATTGATTTTATCATGACTAAACTTACTTATCTAACCCAATGATCAATATCAATTTAAAATTATATGGAAGAAATATACCTGTACCTTCACTCGTTTTTGATGGAGGACTCCAGTCAGTGGAATAATAATCACCCTATAGTAAAGAAGACGAGAAATTATTAATTTATTGATCTGTCAAGCCAAATACACATTGCTATAAAATGCGTTTACATTTACATCGTTTCTGCTATTTTAGGTGCGATGAATGAGTTATGAACATTCAGATATTCGGAACATTCTCAACTCCCTTGCTCGTTCCGATCAATCAGAAGGAAAAAAATTGCACTTAAAATCGCAGCAGAAACCGTAAGTGTAAACACACATTTGCCCCCATGAGCAAGCTTCAATTTTCCCTTTCGTTTGCCTGAACTTTTTCCTGAAATGCCCACTCAATATCTATGGCAATATGGCCGCCATTGGCTCCGTAAACCAGCCCGGTTTTGAGATCAGTGCGCTTCAAATGAAAGTTTGCTGTCCCACACCCCACCCCAATATCATACCATTTCATTGATAATAATCCTTTGAAAAACACTATAATTAGTGCCAGGCTCCAACGGACCATTAAAATAATCACTTGTAGTTGACCTCCGTTTTCGTGAAGTTGGATCATCTGTATTTCTGCCATCACCAAGTACAAACATGTTTCCGTCAACACCGCTGGATGTAACTACCGCGGCAATATAAGGTTCGGATTGGTCGATTTTTCCGCCTCAGCATACGTCACTAACTCCTTGTTCTCGTAACTGTCAGATGATGCAGGCTCTTTGCCGTCTTTTAATTTCAAAGCCACCACGTAGAAATATCTATAAATCAAAATGTGCCTTCTTCATATAAACCAAATAATATATAATAATTATTACTCGCTGGGGCACTGTGCCCAGGCGAGTATATCTCCAATCGTCGATAGTCACAAAATAGAATATTAATGAGCTGCCTAATAAAATCCAATTTATCCTTTTCAAAATGGCGGCCTTTCGTGGAGTGGGCAAAATGTTTCAAACAATTTCGTTAAAATTTTCAACGAATTAAACCTGTTTTCTATGGATTATGCCATAATACATTCTTACTAGCTTAGTTAATGCATTTTTCTTGGTGCACAACTCTGAAGATCAGAAATTTGGATCTTTGAATTCCCGTGCACGATCATAATATACTGAATCTGAATATAAGCGAGCCAAAGATAATCGCAAGGTAAAAGGTTATAACTTAAACTACACAGCGTAGTTTTAATAGGTAACTACTTTATGGGAAGCATATATTGGTGTCATATCAATATAAAATTTATCTAACAACGTCCCTATAATAGTTAGCTGTGGAAACGTGAAAACTGTAGTGTGAAATATGATCGTAATATAAAGATTAACGCCCAGCATAACGTACGCCGCAAACGAGCCATATAGAGAAGAATATAGACATAAAATTTATTTAAGAAGTAGTAACGTTTCGTCTTTAACTTAAGACATCTTCAGAGTAAATGAATATAGTATGACAATGAGTTACAAATATGAATAAGTTACTATAAAATCCTGAAGTGCATAGGGTCATATAATACTAACAAAAACTTCAAAACTGAGCCACCTATATCTGCAATACAAACCTATAGCAAATTTGAGAGCGGCAATACTCTCCCCTTGACAAGCAAAATTCACTTGTATGAGACATTAAAATAATAAAGTGGGGTGCATTGCTATTGGGGCACAATGGTAACAAAATTTAGTTTTCATTTGTATAGCCCCAGCGACGCTGTATAGAGCGTTTTGTTAATTATTTATCTGCATGAAAAAGTCAAATATACTTACACAAATGTTTCTGATGGAATTTCCAATGAAAATGTAAGTGTACTTGTTGATGTTTCAGCTATGGCCTTCTCAGCCGGTCCTGTAAGAAAAAGTTAACTGTTATCATATCAAAACGTACAAATGCAAACAACTCTTTACTAATAGGACATAAAGTGACTGAGCCAAACTGAATAGTAAATATAAAGTTCTGAATCAGA
>CACRXK020017789.1:0-10388 GCA_902702795.2 Paramuricea clavata
TTTGAACTTTTGAAAATTTGATTGTTCAAATTCCCTACCCCCTGGAAAAAAGTATGTTCAAATACCAAACTAAAACAACAACATTTCTGGGAGAATACCCGACCCTGTGCCAAGGAAATCTTTACAAAACTGTGAAATGAATACAGAACACTGTTTTAATGTATACGACATTCATCGATCATGTTAGATTTCAATTTCCGCCATCTTGTCTTATGTTAACTTTTGAGACCGAATGACTGAAGATCTTGCTCCAGATAGAGCTGACTGACTAAAACATGCGAATTGTTATTTAGATTCAAATTCCCCGCCACGAAGATTCAAAATATCAAATTCCCTACTCCAAGGAGCCACCTTAAAGTCGATTGCCCAGGGTATTCCAGGGGGGGGGGGCAATGTTTCAAATTGATCGTACATACATTAGACAATAAAACTAGCCAGTACTGTAATTATAGTTATTGTTGACAATATTTTATAATTTCAGTCCCTGCTGTTACAGTAGCAAGAAAAAGCATCGAAACCAAGAAATCCACCAAAGTGCAGTGTATGCAAGCAGCGAATGAAAGGCCACAAAAATGTGACTAATTGTCCACGGAACAAAAAGGCCTAACAATATTTTACATAAATATTTAACATTCAAATAAACTTATAAGCTTTCATTGACTGTTTCCAAGTCATCGTAACCATCAAATTCATCACCATTCTTGATAGTATGTGTCAAATGTATTGCAGTATATGAACAAGCGGGCAGTGGTATATGTCTGTCCTTTAATTTGCCGTGAATCATGCAGGCAAACTGCCTATATGCAACAATTGGAAGAAATCTACAATATACTAAAAAGAATATATCTTGGTCCAATTTTATACACTATACGAGTAGAAATGTAGTGGACAACATGCAGCAATGTGCGTAACCCATTTACTGGCAGTGGGTAAAATCTGGCATTGGACAGAGTAAATACTAAAGTAGGGCGCATCTGAGCGCACGGTTAGGTAATGGCTTAGCAAGAAACATTGCCAGATAGGTTTGCTAACCCATTTACTGGCAACTAGTACCTTACCAAGCTTGTCCATCCTCCACCCCGGGGCATTTGCTTCTGTGGAATCTGTCAGTGGAGGGTCATTTGCATGCAAACCTTTGCCCGGGGGTGGGGCATATAAAATTAATATTATATTTTCTAAAGATCACTAATAATCTAAAACAACACAATCACATCAGTTTATCAAAATGTATAATGTCAATATCTTGTGATGAACAGTGTCCCAAATAATCTCCCTAATTATTGTTTGTAGTACAGGTAACATAAAAGCTAGGGTAGCCCCAAGGTGCTTGGGTATTTTTGGAAACACCCCGTCACGTTTGGAGATTGCAGCCTCAATTTGACTCATGTGACAAATTCCATATTTCTGCCTTTAAACCCTTAATGTCAGTATATTTGTCAAACAAGTGGTTGAATGTGATGCCTTGTAAAAATGCTAGATGGCATTCAATAATCGTACAAAGCATAATCACACATGGGTTCAATTAAAAATTGTGAAATAGAACATGTCAATTTCAAAGACAGTTGTGGCAAAATTTCCCCAGATGTTTTTTATTTTAAACGTAACATTTGTCAAAAGCCCAGGCTTTGCCCAGGGAGGGGGGGATGGGAATGCCTGGATTTGACTGATACAAATGCTCTAAAATTTATTGTACATTTCCTTTGGACCAAGTTGACTATAACGATGACCATCACGAGTTTTAAACGTTTCTGCAGCAAGATTCAACGACCATCTGTTTAAGCACACTGCTGGGAAACCAGGGTGATCTGTTTATATACAAATTACTTCTTTGTCAACTGACCCAGGATAGACCAAATCATCAACAAATTCGATATATTTTTCGATTTTTCTGCAACATTAGCATTCTTTAGCATTTCAGTGTTGCAGTTTCCACACCTGCACCTAAATGACAATAAACTAATTTATACAATATGTAAATATCCGGAGCCAAATATGTCAACAAGTTATAAACAAAATCGCCAAGCATTAATATAATTTGACCAAGTTTAGGTGTTGAATATTACAATGACGTTGCGGGTTTATTCCCTTTAAAACGCACCTCTAAATCTCTCATCCTTTCATTGTCTTCCTCTCGCTTTCGTATTCTTCTAGCCAAGCTTCATCACCAATCAGTACATCCAAGAAGCCTCTTCTTCGTCTGAATTGCCATCCACATAGCCGCCATGACTGGCTTCACAATATTCGGTTTCAACGCGCTAAACTTCAATTTCACACGGACTACTAACAGACGAATTGCTAAAGATACTCGAGTGTGAATTTGAGCTCGACATTTCAGGTTTTTCACAAAAATATAGTCGTTTTTTTTACTTGCCTACCCAAATTGTAATACAGTTTCCTAGTGTGAAATTAACACAACGTGTTCGGTGTTCCTCCGACCCAGTCTCCTCTGTGCGCTACTTTTTTCTCAAAATTGGCACTTTAAGCCGTTATATCTCCGAAACTAGAAGTTTAAACCAAAATCTAATCTAGAACTTCCATTGTAACTTTTTACGCTCTATCCGAATCATCAAAAACCCATTCTGGGTTTATAGGCACTTTAACCAATTAAGAATGTTTAGTGTTCCGGTGTTCCGTGTTCTGGAATGATGCTGTTCCGGTGTTCTGTTCCGTTTTTCCCGTGTTCCTGGTTTTACTAATAGCCACCTCTTTGGCACTTGCATTTTACCTAAACATTCATTTTGATACCAAACTAGTAATTCGCATTTACTTCGCATTCACCGCTGAGCCCGTTTCTTGATTTCCTTGTGCAGTATTTCAGATAGGGTATATCCTCTGGGCGCTGCAGCAAAACCACCATAATAACAAGCTCCTCTTGCGGGTGCATTGCTACGCAAGCGTATATGGTCTGCCGATAACAGCCGTGTCTACAAGGCCCAGCATAAGAAATTATCGCCCACTGTATCAAGAAATCGTTTTCGTTGACATTTGTAGTAAAATGCTCACTTTGTCGATTTGAAAACCCAAGATTTCGGTAAACCAAATTGCTCTCCGCCGTAAGTCCTGGCTATATAGACACACGGCATTTTTACAATTACCTTCACTCCTGTTGTTATGCAATAGTTAATTAATGCGAAACAAAACCGTCGATTTCTATGATGCATCGCGCGCTCATAGTCTAACGTTCACGGTTTCCAGTTTTCGACGGACAACGTTTTTTGAATTAGCTGTATTTATATTGAACTAAGTCAGATCTATAAGAGCGTATTTAAACCAAATATTAAAGGCAATAGCCATATTGTTCAAGACGAGAGAAAGCAAATTTCGTGTTAATCACCACTTGCATGGATACGCCTAGATGCAGCCTGGATGCAGCTTTGCCTGTGGTTGAAAATCTCCCGAAATATCGGTATATCTTAGAAAACATAGGCGGGGTCTTCAGAGATTTCAGCTGATTCGAGCCAAATTTCGCTACACATAAATAATTTCGATTGAGAAGTCTTTTGGCTGTTTATTTGTTTTGGAAGACTTGTATATTTCATAAAAGAATATCTCACCACTCCTTGACGAGTAGCTGTCAAATACTGCCATTTTTTGGGTAGCACGTGACCGGCCCAGACCAGGGCTTTCTCTTCTCTCCCTTCGTCCTCGTACGAAAGCCCTGGAAACGAGGTTGATAAGGACCTGATCATCAAAATTTCCTCCGAGTTAGTTTGACGTATGTCACGTCAATTTAAAAAATGCATATAGTTTCTTTGCATTGCCATGCTACCTCTGCGGTACAAGTGCAAACCTCCACGATGTAAACAATCTAAATATATGTTAGTATGTCTAATGAAGTCAACATTGTTATCTGAGCAGAATAAATTAATTAAGTAGATTGTTTGTTTGATTAATTTTTGTATGAATTAGATGACCATCTTTTCTGATGGCAAAAGCGTAGATAGCTACTTTCACAATAACTTCTAACTAATAACTAATTTCACAATAACTTCTACCAACTGGTCGGGAGATTTCTCTGACTTAATGTCGTTTGTACCAACGTGGAGAATTATCAATCGATGGGATTCTCGTTGCGAAGTAGGTAGAGAGCCGGGGTCATTGACTTAGATTTCGCCGTCGTCATAATTATAAATGCTGGTTTCATTGCCGCCCGTATCACTCAGGACATCAAACGCGTTTCTCGCAACAACGTCACTATCTTGACTACGAGTGGACATGGTTCAATTACAGTAGCGATACGCTTCTATTTTCATAAAGTCGAATGGTAATGTTGTTCGTTTTCACCTGCCTGCAACCGCCGCAAGGAACAGACAAATTTCCTTTTATATTTAATACGTCTTCGACTAGAAAATACATGCATGCAGAAATCCTCGCCTTGCTGACAAAAGCATTGTATTTTCCGAACATGAAGTATCTAAAGTAGTCGTCATGGTAATACGATAATTTTTTAAGAATATTCTTACAAATAAAAATCGCTTAAAAATATCACTTTTAATTACAAAATTATCAATTTCCCCGACATGCATATATATGTTAGGTATGTAATTATACGTAATGGAAACTTCAATTTAAGGTAAAATTCAGCCACAAACAATTCACAAAAATGGCTTTATTGATAAACTTTGAGTTTGCAATAAAATGATTTCAAATTATCGGTTGCAAATAACTTTTATTTAAAAAATTCAATATAATAAAAAGGGAATCAATATTAAATATACACTGAAATTATATATGCTGTCTTGTTTAGTTGTTTCATATACGCAAAGGCCGTCGGGTTTTAAATCCATTATAAAATCAATATTTAAAACAAACTTACCTTCGATAACGTCGGCTCTCTTCTTTTAGCCGATTCTTTCGCCCTTTCTTTATTGAAATTTACGAGATACGAGCGATTCGAGCGATTGAGATACGAGCAAAAATGAAATATATTTGCAAGAAATTTATCAATCATCAAATCAAGAAATGTTTGCTATTTCGCTGTCGTCATGCAGTCGTTTTAATGCAAACTTTAAATTGGACCAATCAGTGTCCGTTATTCATGACAGTCCGCCATATTTTTGAGATTGGTGAAAATGACCACACATCGTTGGTGACCGACGCCCGCGCTCATTGATGAACTTTAAAAGACTTCGCTAATGCTTTCGTTTCTCCGGGTGTAAATAACCGGGGAATTCGCGAACAAGCTCTTGAAATAAATCAGAATCACCTTACCACTTTTAAGGTTAAAAACTTCCCACTGTTAGCAACAACTAGCGGATTTGTAGTCTTAGTCGTTTTTGGCTTAAAATTGTATGCCTTAATTTGTAAGAATGTGATTCTAAGTTAATTAATATAGTTCGGAGCTCCCAAACACACGTCTGCTCATGAGGTATGCGTGTATCACCAATAGCCTTGTAGCCTACTGGTAGCGTAGCCAATCAGAACACACGCAATACATGATAGCCTACTAGTAGGTTTACACTAATATATAATTTGCCTGAGTTTATTTTAACTGGAGGCAGGTCCTTCTGTGCCCAGCCCCGTACGCCTATATATGGTGACAAATTTTGAAAAAATTTGGAAGCAATCAACTCAGCAACCATTAAAAATTATATGTTACTTTGGAGACCTGGCCACTGTGACTAGTATTAACCTAACAGATCTACATAATTCGTGCAGTACAGGGTTAGCAAAGACCGTGTTACTGTAGTATATATAGCTGGAAGTTACAGCATTTGATCATAGAAAGTTGTGGAAAATTGCTAAAGGGGCTGAAACTACCCAGTAAAATTTCTCGATGGACTCGAACCTCCTCAGCCCCCGTACTCTGCACCTGTTTGTGTCAGGTTCTATCTGTAAATAAAGTTTGCATGATGCTCAGACTACAAACGTTTATTCAAGTACAATAAAAAAGAGACTGCGTGATATGAACTGTCTTCGCTGACACGACCTTTTTTTGTTTAGGAATTTACGATGCCTCCAAAAAAAGAAAAAATCGGTAAAAAGTCTATTGAAAAAAAGGTTGAATCTTCGGTATTGTGGGGTAAATTCATGAAAAGTGTGATTGAAGTTGTGGGTATTGTAAGACGAAAACACAAAAAACAGGATCTTCCGGGCGGTTTCTTTGAAAACCGGAATTTTTTTAAACATATCGGATTTTTTAAAGATCTGAAAGATTCTTGTCCAGGTGTGGAAGTTATCGAAGACGAAAAAAATAAAAAAGTGCGTTTGCAAGGTCGTAACGACGAATTTTATGGTGCTTGCAACAAGTGCGATAATGTCCTGAACAAATTGCACAAGAAAATACACGTTTTAAAAGATGCGCAAATGTGGCATATTATATCAAAAAATGGCGACTATGTAAAGAAGATGATGGCAGTACAGCATATAAGGGCAAAGGTTTGTTTCTACTTATTTGTTTTAATAAAAATTGATATAGTGTCCAATATCTCGCCGTCAAATTAAACAAGCAATTTTTGTTATTGAAACAACTCTCAGCAGTAAATGTGTGCCTATATGGCAAAGAAGTGCTTTAATATACAGTCGATCAATGGCGAAAATCTGGGTGGGGCAGGGGGCGGCCTTCCCTTTAACCTACGTGAAAAATAACGAATTCCACTTTCGTGGAAAATGACGTGCAAATGGGGGGAGAGTTGTCAGAAATTTGAAAGTTTTGTCAGAAATTTAGAAAGCTTCGCCCCCCGGAAAAAGTGAATTTTCGCCACTACAGCCGATTACATTGAAATAAATATCTTGTCCACAAGGGACTGGTCATAAAGTATAAGAGAGGCCAGAGGGGAAAATAAATTTCCCCAAAAGAATGGTGACCCAATCACAGGCGGCCCACCTTAGAAGTACGACAAAACTTAGTGTTAAACTATGTAAAGTAATTCAAAGAGGATATTTACTTGAAATTTTGAGTCCATTTCCGAATCATAACAAAGATCTTAATTAATTTTGATTCTGCATCAAGTATTACGAAAATTTACCGTTGAAGAATCACATGTCGCGTAGGTGCGGGACTTTGTGGGAAAAGAGAAGAAGAAAAAAGAGTTGAAACAAAAGTCATGTGATCGTTCATTTGTTCCACAAGTAGCCTGTTCCATGGGAAATTCCAAACGCTGGCGAAGCAAAGTAAGCAATGTAGGATTAAGTAAACATTGATAGACAATAGCATATTGGGTCCTGCCTACTTGTAAATTTACATAATAATAATAAGCAGACGAGAACGCCCAGTATTAATTGTTGTCAACATTATGATGACGTCATGAGAACAAGCTACTTGTGAAACACATGTTACGAAAACAAGTCACAATTCTATAGTTAAATTTTATACAGGGTGTATCAAAAAAAGTACACAGATTTGAAATTTGCTCTAAATTCGCAAAACAGCTAGTAGTATCCAGTTTTTGATGTATATAACTTCTTTGGGTACTTATAATGTAGAAAAATGGAAAAAAATTCTCGAACTCAAATTTTGTGAACCAGGGGTATGTGTCTCTTCCAACAACCTAAAAATGGCTTGCGCAAGAAATTTAAAAGCTTTAATTATATATTAAGTTAACACATGGAAAGTTTGTCGTGTGTTTAATTACTGTACAAAATTTCAGACAATTTGCTTCGGTTTAAGCCCTTTAACCATTTACGCAAACTTACATTTTTTTAAAAAAATCAACATTTGCATGCTAATTGATGCCTTTGCCTAATTTGCATATGTTAGCAACACGCAAATTAGGTAAAGACATTAATAAAGCATGCAAAAGGCTAATTTTTTAGAGAAAAAGGAATAGCTAAAAGGCTTAAACTAAAGCAAATTGTTTGAAATTTTGTACAGTAATTAAAAACCCAACAAATGTTCCATCTATCAACTGAAAATATGATTAAAGCTTTTAAATTTGTTGCGCAAGCCATTTTTAGTTTGTTGGAAAAGACACCACCCCCCCTGGTTTACACAATTTGAGTTCGAGAAATTTTCCATTTTTATACATTATAAGTACGCCGAGAAGCTATATACATAAAAAAAACTGGATACTAGTAGCTGTTTTGCGACTTAAGAGCAATTTCAAATCTTTGTAGTTTTTTTATACACCCTGTATAGTAGTTGTGTTTATACACGACAAAGGACTTCAAATCAGGATTAAAATATTCATAATATTAGAATTTAATTGAGAAAGTTAGAAACATTTAAGAACGTCACGTGACTTTTGTATCAACCCATATATTTTGGAAATCTAAAAGCAATCGGCACTTTTCACAGGTAATTATAGTATGCATGGTGACCCCCCAAGAAGAACAAAGGGTAGCTGTACAATGTTCAAATTGTCCATAGTAAAGAAATACGAATAAATCGCCATGACTTTTGGAACATAAACGTTGTATAATATATAGCAACATCACAAACGATTAACGAAAAGATTTGATATCAACGGTAAACGGGAATAGCAGCAAGATTTCATAGTAAATGATAGTACAGTAAGCAGCAAGATTTCATAGTAAATGATACTTTTGTTTAACAACTCGAAGACAAAGTGAAAGAAATGGAACAAAAAGCTCAGATATATCATACAGATGTTTGGTAGTGTAGTAAGTGCTTGTTGACTGCAAATTCATTTGTCTTTCGTTGCAAACTTTTCTGAACAATTTATATTTTTAATGAACATGTTTTTACGCTGTTATTTCGGTATTAATTGTTTAAAAAGCTTGTATTTAAACTAAATTCTATGTGATAAATGTATATATAAATATATAATAGATAAATATATATATATATATATATATATATATATATATATATATATATATATATATATATATATATATATATATATATATATATATATATATATCACTAGCCTCCCAAAAAACTTCATTTATATAAAGCTTCAAATAGAAAATAAATTTTATTAAACTTTAAATGAATAAATACATGTTGTAAAGATAAAGATACGTTTCGGGGCACAGCCCCTTCGTCAGAAACGAGATAAGTTCAAATCCATGTCCTTAAATACCTTTGGCCTAATCCTAATTAACATACACTAATAATATATATAGACTTGCATTAATATTCCTTCCTCAAATTTAATCCCAGTGGTACATATGTATTCAATTTTTCAATCCAAAAACTTTCCCTCTCTGTAGGTTTATTAACATCCGTGATATCAATAATCTGTGCTTTAAAATCATTAAGACCCGAATGGCCCTCCTCAAAAAAATGTTCATACAAATGTTGACCACATAAACCTCTTTGGCCCTTAGAAAATCTATTAAGCGAACTCTTGTGGTTATTAAATCTAAGACGAAATGACGTTACCGTATTGCCCACGTATTGTTTATTACATTTTCCGCAAGTAATTAAATAAACCACCCCCTGAGAGTTACAATCAAAGTGATGGTTAATGTGAAACGTGCGCTGTTGTACTGTACTTTGAAAAGTATCAACTACCACGATGGAATCACAAACCTTGCACTTTCCCCCCCCCCACATTTAACCATCCCTCTAGCTGCATGCAACCTCAAGCATATGCAATTTAGCCCGAACAAGATGGTCTTTAAGGTATATATATATATATATATATATATATATATATATATATATATATATATATATATATATATATATATATATATATATATATATATATATATGTAAATCACTAGCCTCCCAAAAAACTTCATTTATATAAAGCTTCAAATTGAAAATAAATTTTATTAAACTTCAAATAAATAAATACATGTTGTAAAGATAAAGATACGTTTCGGGGTACAGCCCCTTCGTCAGAAACGAGATAAGTTCAAATCCATGTCCTTAAATACTTTTGGCCCAATCCTAATTAACATAGGTATGCAAGTTCATTTAAACTGAGCATTATCTTAGTAAATTCGAAGAACGGGTTTTGGCTATTAACGAACGGGGTAGTAATTTTAGTAATCTTTCCTCAGAGGAGCAAGAAGCACTTAAAAATTTCAAGAAGTATCGGGATATTGTTATTAAGGAGGCAGATAAGGGTGGGGCTGTAGTTGTGTGGGGAAGGAAGGATTATTACGATGAAGCTTATAATCACCTTAATGATGAGCAGGTATATGAGGTTACTGAGTCAGATCCCTTGAATACGGTTAATTCTTTAGCAGAAAAAACGTTGGAGCCTTTGGTGTATAAAGGATATATATCTTTGGCCAATAGAAAATATCTAGTGGTTTCCAAATCCCGATTAGGAAAATTTTACTTGTTGCCTAAAATTCATAAGCGTTTGGAGAATGTACCAGGAAGGCCGCTTATTTCTAATTGCGGTACGGCCACTGAAAGAATATCGGAATTTTTGGATTTTCATATACAACCTTTAGTGTGTAATGTATCATCTGTTATTAAGGATACTTCTGATTTTCTTAAAAAATTAGAGAGTTTGGGACAC
>CACRXK020017792.1:0-10384 GCA_902702795.2 Paramuricea clavata
CCCCCCCCCCCCGTCCTCTTTGGATAAATTTTTCTGAAGGTGACCCCAAAGTCGTTTTTGTGCAGTTAAGCCTGACGGCATACTTTGATGTTTTTTATTGTTTTGAGAGGTAAGGGAAAATTTACAAATATCTGAGGGGGTTTTGTGTCAGGCTGTCAGCACTTTGATCTTTTTTTTCTTGGGAGTTAAAATTTTACTGACCTTATCTATAGGAAGGGGATGTGGATATTAAATAGATAGCCCAAAGTAGAAAAGCATTTTTCATGCTCTAACTGCTGTGGGGAACTCGAAGGGTATTTGGGTGCTCAGACGCGGCAGCTACCATGACTCCCCCCCCTCCTCCCCCAACAAAAAATGACCATAAACATTTTGCTAGAACATCGGCAAAATTGGCCTGAGCCTCAGTTTTATAGGGTCAGAAAATTTGCAACAGGTGGCCCCCAAAAGCAGGAATTGGTGAAATTGTGAAATTCGCCCCCCCCCCCTTTATAGTAGACATAGGTAGGGAAAAATTTGTTATTTTTAAGAAATATAGTTTGAAAATTTTTTTTCTTTCCCACCCCCAACATAATTTTGAAAAAATAAGGCCCCACATAAAAATTAAATGGGGACCTCATGAACTCGACTGGCACTACCATGAGAAGTGCTATAAAAGACTTTGTGATTAAAACAAGTTGCAAAAAGTGGAGGAAAAGAGAACATGAGGCAGTGAAATCTTAATTGGCTGTGAAGTTGCAGACTGTTCCACCAAAGAAGCTTTCACATTCGTCACTTGACAATATGATGGTCCCCAAAATAGTGAAATGAAGGATAGATCTCCAAATGTTTTGCCCCAAGTATGCATAATATGCGAGAAACAATCCGATTTGTTTGTCATGGTATGTCTTACATTGTAATTATATGGACCAATATGGTATATTTATCATTGAAGGAAATCATTATACAGTTGCTAGTAAATGGTACAGCGATCACGTAGCAAAATGATTACCTGAATAATATTTATTCCAAAATTATTAGCTGTGAAGAATAACCCTTGTTGCGTGTGAGACTTCAGATGCAGGTCTATTGCGCGAAGCTGGCACAAAGAAAAAAGACAACTACAGGATCTATTTAAAAATTGTGGAAAAGATTGTGTTGCCATTGATGTTAAGGACCATAATAAGTGATACAAGAATTATACTAACGATTTGTATAGACAGGATACAGGAAGACAGATCATGTGAAACAACTTCAATGGTTTTGTACAACATGGGATATGATGATAATCACAGTGCTACACAGTCCATATTGAATATCGAATTACAAATTCTGTATCATGCTTCTATATTGCTTAAGAAAAAGCTAGGCACTGTGAAGTGGCTTATGGACCCTTGGCTGCCTGTAGCTGAATGAATAACTTTACTAGCTAAATGAATTTGTTTTAAAGAAGATATTCTACAGAGTGGAATTAATAGCAGATTTTCGATGTTCAGTGATATTGCCTGTTCAGTAATGTGCCTGTTGAGTAATAATAAACCATGGCTTGCTTGTGTGCAGCTTGCATTGGTAAAATATAACCATGCAATATCAGAACTACTTCAAAAGAATTGTCTGATCATGGTGAAATTAGTTAGTCTGGCGACATGTGCAACAGATTTCATCTTCTAGGTTTCTTTCAAAGGCTTTAGATGACGGGTAAACAATTTGAATTTTTTAGTCGCATTTTAGTTTTGTGGCTTGCATAACCACTTTAATTCACACACTGTAATGCACAATTTAAGGTACTAGTGCAAAATAAGCCCTTTCCCTGCATACAGTCTGTCAATATAAGCTTTACTGGAGAAACAAAAATGCTGACTCAGCATTTTTTTTAAACTTTGGAATGTGATATCTTTGTAACGAACGACTGAAAGTTTTCAGTGTAATATAGTTTTTTTGTCCAATTATGCACCTCAATCTGATGGCATTAAACATTTATCGAAATTCGAACATTTTAACCTTTCGGAACTATAGATGACGTCATCACCAGAATATAGTCGATTTCTCGTTGTTGTGCAAACTTATGAACGGGGGCTTTTTTTATTATTTCATTTGGCATGCTCTTCTACTACTTTATGAAAGAAATTATTAGCCTCCCGATGTGTGCAACGAAAGTCACTTTCTAGGCATATTTTTAGCCTTATGTGACGGCCCAAATCGCAAAATCTCAAATATTTCCGAACGCCACATATATATGAAATGTTTGTCTATATCTTTAAGGGACAAGAACACATACTAGGAGATAAAATAGCAAAATTTGAGTCGAGCGTTGGCCACTTTACACTTACAGCGTAGAATTTATAGCTCAATATGTTTGTATCAGACATATAGCCTTATTAGACTATGCCAGGGGCGGATCCAGCTCCTGAGCTGACTGATGCATACATTAAATCTCGCATTTGTAAGGGGTCCGGGGTATCCTCCCCCGGGAAATTTTGAAATCTAGGACCTCGGAAATGCGATTTCCTGCGTTCTGAGCGGACTCTTTTGTTCCGCAATTCATAAGTCACAAAAATTTTGTCGTATTTTAGCTATTATATTCCACAAATCAAGTACGTCAAGTAAATGCCTGTCTGCGCAGCTGGCAGTTTTAAAATGTCGAGGAGTTGAGGCGGGTGAGGGAAATTTTACGTTTACATTTTGAAAAGTAATATCCGCAGTAAAACTGGGGGTAAAACGTACTTCTTTCTGATTAGCCAATGCTGTCCACTGAGATTGTTCTTTGATATACAGCTTCTTCTTATCAGAAAGATAGAAAAGAAGATCTTCCACTTTTGGAAGTTTGTTCATTGATTGATTGTTAGGGACTACTGCAACCTGTATAAAAATCAACAAAATCGTGCAGTGATGTTGTTTGATGTTGTGATACCACAAGAAGAATTATTCTAAGCACAGAGAAAATGCAGTTTGGCTCAGATTTTCTGCTAAGCAGGGGAAATAATTTGATATAATACATAAAAAACTTATTTAATGACTTTTTATAGCTTACCCCATCATTAATTGTGACATCTTCAGGAACTGAACATGGACCCTAAATAACTAATACATATGAACAATTATATAGACAAATGTCTTATAAAGGGAACCTCATATGGTTTTGTTTCAGATTTTGCACCAGTCTGGTGAATATATACGTTGTCTTAATTCTTAAACTGTATTTTAAAACGTGTAGAAGCCCACCTAAACTGACCCTTCCACCGTAGCTGTGCTCCATTATCAGACTTGGGTCATAAGGTGGCTGCCAGAGGCACCCTTAGAAAGCTTTCGAGTCGATCAGGCTGAGCTGCATTCTTCGCAATTCAGCTTAGTTCTCAGCTGCAAATAAGGATGTATAATAGCACACCCCCAGCCTAGTCCCAGTCGTTCTGAAGCAAGCGCGAGAAAAAACGTGGATGTAGTACGAGACTGGGACCTAGGTGTGACGTCACCGCTAAAGGTGCTTCAGAACGCCTAGCAGAATTCAGTATTTTTATTATGGCGGAAAATTTATATATACAAATAACTTTGTAAATACGACAATGTTCGTTGATCATGTTCGATGTCTATATAACCAAATTCATACTGTATTAAAAATGTGCTCAATTAAAAAAATTTATATAAAAATTTACGATACTGAGTCTGAGCAATATGGTCGTATAATCGTTGATGTTATTTATATACTCGCAAGTTGTGATCAACACCAGACCATACTGGTATACACAACTACGTTTTCTACTTGACAGGTTTAAGTAGCTGAGGAGATTGGAAATATTTGCCTGACATGACTGTGTTGTCAAAACATTTTTAGTCGGAAACTCAGCATAATTTTCAAGCTTCTAGATAGCATTTAATATGGCTTTATATTTAGTAAACACGAGTCATATTTAGCCCGTTATTCCATTCTGACCATATGAAAGCGAAATCTAGCCTACTTCATTGTTCCGACAGCATTAGAGCAAAATTAATGACTTAATTATAAACGCAAAGAAAATTTCCATAACATTTTCTATTTACAAATGCGGCATGCTTGGTAACCAGGCCAGGGACCACTTTTTTAAATCAGGGACCATTTTACGACTTTTACCGAAATCTGCAAGGCTCTCTCGCTCATGAAGCGTTCCGCACAGCACACCCAGGCATATCTCAAAGCAGCGATTAGAGAGAGAGCCTGGGACTAGGCCGAGGACACCCCAGTGAGCTCCGTGTAGATCTGGAGCGAGAACTCGAGTCCAAAACGTTAACCGCGCAGACAAAAACAATAGAAAGGGACTGGAACTGACGTCCAATAGCTCATTCAATTTCCGCCATCATGGCAATTTCGTATTTTGACATCGATGTAAAGAATAACACTATGGTTTTATGAACTGATAACTTGGTTAGCGATACGGTCCGTTAAAAACTGGAATTAGCAGGGGGGATTGTATAAAAGCTGTTTACGACCTTCAGAGCTATTGGACGTCAATGGCCGCCATGAATGACTGACGGAACAGGTCATTTCGCTGACCTCAGAGTGACAAAACGTCGCAAAGCAACAGTTTTAGCAACACTAGCTCTATTCCAAACACTATAGCTAATTCTAACCGAAACCATAATCCTAACACTAACCTAACCCTACTCCAAGTTTGTTTCTAAACCAATCTTGAAGAAAATTTATTTGACAAAATGTCATTTTGAGGTCAGCGAAATAACTTCTTCCTGACTGACGTTCTTGCTTCGGATAAATATGGATCTCACTGCCACCTCCCCCACCCCCCACTTACCTACCTGTAGATTTCTAGTTTCGTTCTACCATACCTTTCTCCTTATTCCATTCTCGACACGCCATGTTTCCATTTTTCCAGCACCGTTCTTTTCTTTAAACTCCATGTATTTTTTCCAAACACGTTTCGGTAAAGATAAACGGATCCAAAACCAAACTGTGATATTGTCCTTTTCTCTTAAAACAGTTCCCCCATTGATTGCTTGACATTTTGGTGCGCAGTAATCCTGCTTACTGTCAGGACCAAAACATGCACAGCACTGTAAAATCGTAACATCGCATTATATACCTAGGTTTTTGCTGAATCGGGAAATATTTTATTATGGACCATTAGGAGACATGCAAAAAGTTTCTGCGGTTTAATACCCAAAAATGGCGAACAAGGCCCAGTCGAATGGCCATAAACAAACTGACTGAATGCAATGTTGTGTTTGATATAAAACGTTTAAAAACTGAGACTAATGATAAAATTTTGCCTAGGGCTCCTTGCTAGCAAATTAAAATTATTAAGGTTGATATTTTACCAATATAGATTGAATCACTGTTAAATCATATGATCAAGGGACAAAAAGTGTGCCAATTTCCAATACAATTCTGTCGCCCGAATCATATGTTTTCTCGTTTATATTTTAGATGTACTTTATCTTTCCATGATCACATCCAATGAATGAAGTTTGACTGTCCTGTATGCCTGAACGTCCAGACATGACACTGTACCTGCATGACCTAATTCAAACCATAGCATAATAATTACCTGTACGTGCCTGATGTGTCGATATGATAACCAGGAAGATATGCAAAACCAATTGGTGATTGCATGATCCTTTGAAACATCTGTTCATTTTATCCTGATGGAATGAAAATGATGGAAAATGAAGAACTCTGCAAGGTAGAATAAATTAAAATCTAGTGGATCAAAGGTATTAAAGTAGGATAGGTGACATTACCGATCCCAGTTCAGGTGCCATTGAAGCTCCAAATCGCGAACAATTGAACGTCCTTGTTGCCATCTTTCTAGTCATAAGATCTTTAACGTAGGCAATGTTCCCAATCCCTGGGTATCGATGACTGCATCCTCCTTCATCGGACATCAGTAAGTTGGAAAGAATGGGTGTGGATTTGAAGCGGTAATAGCTAAAGTGGAGTATTATTTTACACTGTTCGCTTGAAATGCGAACAACAACAACAACAACAACAACAACAACAACAATCAAAACAACAGCAGCAAAGAATACAACAACAACAATAGTAACAACAACAACAATTGTAACAGCAACAAAACAATAACAAGAGCAATAGCAGCACCAACAGCAATTAAGAACAATAGCAACATGTCAACAACAACAATACGTTACATACCAATGTTCGCGAGTATCACGAAAATTTTTACTCGTTGAAATCTGCACACGAAAATCAAATACGTTCTTCTTGCCGAATGCACTCGACCACCTAGCCACACCTTCAGGGCGAACAAGGGCGGAATTGGAAGGGATAGCCCAGGTTTCATGATCAGGTGTATCTTTGACACCAATCAACAGGAACCCACCAGCATCTGTATCAACATCACACCATGCCTGAATCAAAAAGATCAATCTCAGTTTAGGAAAGCTGAACAAATATAAACTGTTCTTCTCAGAGGTCCATTGAGAGTCATCCCTAATTTGACTAGTGTGTATAACTATTGGAGGGAACGTAAACTGGACTACTGGATTTTTCTATTAGTTCTACACTACTAGAGGTCCAGTAAGGGTCAACCCTCATAATTGATCCGATGTTACTCCAGTATGGAGAACCCAGAGAAAACGCCTGTTATTTGATGGAATCCGCAAATGGGAAGCACCTTTTCACCTGGGACTGCAGGGATGAAATTAAGATCGAGTCTCTCGTCGGTACGGCGCATGAGTTCCCCAAAACAGATTTAGACAAATGAATTACTGAACTGTTTATGTCATTCACTGATGAGTTTTTTATGGGCAAAAAGCCCTATGTTTAACTGGCACACATTTCACTTTGCCACACATTCTGTATGGAAATGCACCTGCAATGTCAGGAGTATATTGGAGACAGTTTTCCTCCTGTTACTCTTTTGATTCAGCTGTAATTTCGTGTTGGTTTATCAAAGCAAATACAATGTCCTGATTATAAATCACCCATTATTTTACTTACTTTGACCGGGCCCTTTTCTGCTTGAATCCAGTAAACTCCACTTTTAGCTTTTGGAACATTGTCAACAACATATGAACAATCTTTTGCCGGGTCAAAATAGTTGCCATACGAATGACCTGACTCAACGCAAAATTCTCAATTATGATGGTAAACCAACTTTAACTTTCCTATTGGTATAGTGTTTAACTACTATGGTGTTAAACAATGAGTCAGTTTCCTCACACATCATCGTATTGAAATACGATGCAAAATTCCTGCTGTGATTACGGACAGAAACTTCTGTAGTGTAAACCAGCGTTAAGTTTTTGGGCCTTTAGCCTTTTTTTAGGTAGGGTACCTCATCTTTTTACCAATAAATTCATAAAAAAACTTTGCCCTCCATATCTAGATCTTGAAATAATTCAGTAGCTCGCTCGTTAATGTTCAGTGGTTCCGCTCATTAATGGGTGTCAGTTTGTGTGTAAAATTTCCCTTGTTTCACTCATTACATTATTTAGTCCATTACATTTACATGCAAAGCTTCAAAATCACCATTTACAGCCCCATAAAAAGTAAAAAGTTACTGTCTTTATAGAGTTACTTCACAAATACCGAAATTGTGAAGTTAAAAACTGTACTACATGCATGCATAGTGTGCAAGTACATGCGAATAAAAACATGTATTTGAAACGATGTTAGTACTATTTATCATATCCCATTGATATTTTTCATGCTGTTCAACACAAACCACAATTCTATCGTCATCACTATGATCTTTAACAACCATAAATTTTCCCCTTTTCTTTTTTGTGCAAATGCCAGGATCGTATGGATTTACCTGATGTATTTAAATTGAGATTTAAGAGAAATTTGACCATTTGGCTTTTCCTCTATTAGCAGAGATCTTAGCCAATCCAGTTTTGCCGACTGAGATAACAATTTGCCGATTAGCTGACGAGTGGGGGGGGGGGGGGGGTGTTCCATCCCCTGTAGCGCCGCCCCTGAACGAGCTGTTTCGCAATTTGATCAATACTCAAAAATCGCTAAGCATGCTGAACAATACGATCACCGAATTGACTTCAGTAATGCCACCATTGTCAACAAAACAAAAAACTACCGCAAACGTCTGTTCTTAGAGGCTTGGTATTTCCTCAAGGATCATAACGCAGGAAACGACCATATCGAAATACCGGATGTGTATGAAACACTTATCTGCTAATTAACTCTGAACCTATATATATATATATTGTTCACTTTTTGAACCTAGTTAACTTTTTAACTGACGAAGACCTAAGTTACTGGTCGAAACGTCTTAACATCTTTTTAAATAAACGTAGTTTTTAAAGTTTTCATCAAACCAGCGTGAACCATTCTACATCTTAATAATATGTCTAATCCAGGTTACAATTTTAACATTTTTAATATATATATATATATATATATATATATATATATATATATATATATATATATATATATATATATATATATATATATAATTGTTGTCTTTTTTACTTAAAATTAATTAAGTCGCAACTCTGAGTTTCACGTTTTCACGATCTTCAGGCGACGATGTATGTTCCATACATCGTCGCCTGAAGATCGTGAAAACGTGAAACTCAGAGTTGCGACTTAATTAATTTTAAGTAAAAAAGACAACAATTATAAAGCTCTACTAATATTGGTGTTGAGCACTCTTCAAACTACTCAGTATATATATATATATATATATATATATATATATATATATATATATATATATATATATATATATATATATATATATATATATATATATATATAAGTGTACACACACTGCTCGGCAAATCATAGATAAATATATAGATAATATACAAACAGGTTATAACACTGCCACGACTCCAAGTGAAATTATTTAATAAAAAAAAATATATATAGCTTTAAATTTTCGGCAGCATGCCACCGCCTTCGTCAAAAAGTAAATGAATATAGTAAATTACTCTCCTTATATACAACAATATAAGTGATTAAACTAATTAAAGTGTTACGAAAGTATTAAAAATAGTATAAAAATAGTTCAATTTGCACCCCAGGTAATTATAGATACTAGTTACGTCAAATGGAGAGATAATGAGCATTATTTTTGCTGTAAAACTCAGATAAAGTATATATCATTTCGGACTTGTGTAAAAGCGTCAATTATCTGTCCATTAGGCAAGATAAATGATTTGTCAAACTGTCAAAGATGGACGATAGCCTTGCATGGTGGGCTGTTGTGTTTACATAATTCAAAGTCCAAGGCTGGTTCTTCTTTGACATGAAAATGTGCATGCTTAGGGCCTTTCTGTCAATCATTCTTCGGTATATTTCGCGCGGTTGAGTAATGATAACATTACGTCATCAAGGTCTTGGTTCAATAAAATTGTAAGTAAATTTAGTTTAGTAGGTAAAGTAAGGTTCACATAGGTATAGTTTGAAGTTTTTACTATGATATTTTGATGAGTATTTTAAGTTGTGAACATGTTTTAATGATGATCGATTGAACAGCGAAACAACTCGACCAGTGCGACAACGCCTTAAATAAACAGAATGTGAGAGCTGGAACGAGCTAGTAACGCCAACCCACACCTTTAAACCTCAACGTTGATTGGCTGGATACAAATCACACCACTTGCTACATCACGTGTAGAAAGATCCCTCAACCGTTAGTATAAAAGGGCGCGCACAACCCAAATTTGTCAGTGGACGTAGACGAAGTAAAGCTTAAATTATGAAAAGCTACGAAAACTCAAAACGAAACAGCACGAACAAAGAAGACAGACTAAAGACAACGAAGATTTAAAGGAATGAGTGAACGTTAGTAAAACTACTACAAGAAGAACCTGCCTGAACACGAAGGAACGAACCGTATTGAACATTTAAGAACTGTTAGTTATCTAAATTTGATGTAACGATTCCCTACCTCGCGTAGAAAAAAGAAATAAAATATATATATTTCTAACAAAAGCAATATAAACAAAGCCTACAGACCTATTGTTGGGAATAATCATGGCTGGTATTCAAACCCCCCAGATTAGTGAGCAAAGTGCCTATCCAAAAGTTTTCACACTTTCTTAAGTCCTCGTTGTTGTTATCAATTAACATAAATTTCAAATTGAAATGCTCGCTCCCGTGCACATCTATGAAGTGATTAACTACACCACATGTTCTACGGTTATGCTTTATATGTGACTTGTAGTTTGCCAAACGAGGCTTAAAATTAATAGTAGAACCAACCCCCTGCAAACCACAAGCCACACACTGAGCGAGGTAAACCACATTCTCGGATGTACACGTCAAGGTCTTACGGATACTAAACAACCTGCCGGTCACGGTTGAACTAAATGAATTGCCCGGTGTGAGAAAATGTTTGCAGCAATCACATCTCTTGGCTGTACATGTAATACAACCCCGACCTACAGGTTCAACCCCTCGGTAAGGATTAGACGGGGCCAACAGCTCTTT
>CACRXK020017793.1:0-10384 GCA_902702795.2 Paramuricea clavata
CCTTCTTGCGAGTGGTTTCACCAACTTCAATTAACTGATCGCTCAGCTGGTTCTCAGGTTTGCTCAACTCCACCGCCTTAAGATTTTTCCCTGTATTCTCTCCAACAACACCAGGCTTAAGGAAACGAAACATGATGGTGCGCAAAAGCTCCGACAGCTTGTGGTACAGGATGTGGATAAGTGGTTCCTCCTTCTGGAAAAAGGCAAGGAAAGGATGGAATACTGATTCTAAATTTTGAAGAAAGTGCAACTGTACAAAGATCTCTGGATTTTTAATCTTCTGACAGATTCTCTTGTATCGTTCGTTATTTTTCAGTGACGCTTCTTTCTCTTTTGCCATAATTCTTGGCAATTCGATTAGAAAATATTTCTCGACAGCATCCCAGCAGATCAGAACTCTTTTAACCGCGGGAATAAGCATAAGCCAACGACTCTGGACATGTTTGATAAACAATCCACTATCTAAACCAAGGCCAAGCTGTGTTTCGAAAAAATCTTCTTTCCGACATGGCGATGCCTTCAAGAAAAAGAAAAGATCTAGAACAAGCTGTTCCGCTTGTTCTCCAAATATATTCAGACCTTGTCTGAATGCATTGTGAACGATGTGCAAGTTACACGGAATAAAAGGGAGAATTCCATGCAGGCCATTGGTCTTCATGTGTTCATTGATCAAATTCCAAATTGTTTTATTAACATTAGGGCCATCCGATCCTAGGCTAATCAGCTGTGCTAATGGCAACTGATAGCCTTCCTCCTGCAATGTCTCCAATATAGCCAAGGAAACATCTTTCCCTTTGGCATGTCCAAACATCAGTGCCTTCAAGAACTGCACACGAATTTCACCAGCAGCTTCAGACCAGTATCGCAGAAGCAAATCACACTGCTTGCGGTTCTGTGTATTCGCGGTTTCGTCATATTGCAACGTAAACACACTCTTTGTTTCGCAGATTGAAGCACACATCTCTCGCCTGAAATGCGGTCCCAAGCCATCCGAAAGAAGATACGATACTTTGGATTTGCTCATTGAAAAATGTTCAGCAACATCACCAGGGAATATTCTCTTGAAAAGAGCAGGTGTTGCATCACATGATGAATAGCTATAGTTACTCTGAGCAATAGTTACTCTGAGCAAATTTGTAGCACCAATTCTGATTATCTACATATAGGCAGTCACACAAAAGATAGGGATCTTAAAATCTTAAATGCAATGTGTACATCTGAAATCTAATGTGTACATTAATAATAATAATTAAATCTTAAATGCAATGTGTACATTAATAATAAAAATTCATTCATGACGGTTTATTTTCACCAAAAATAAATAAGTTACAAGGAATCGTTGCTCTTTCAAGAAACTGTACGTTTAACCCACTGGTTTAGCCAGTTACATTTTGCAAGTTGGCAATTGTTACTAAATACATATTTGCTAAAAAATTGATTGATGAATGATGAGCGGTGACGGTGTCATACAAAAATTTATAATCCCTGCGATCAGTTTCTTGGCTTGGGTGACTGCGGACAGAATTACTAACTACGCGCTATACTCTTGAGTAATAAAAAAGGACGGCCAGCAAGCCAGCTTGCAGCTCATATAATATCATAAATAAAACTTATTTTACTATATTTTTATTATATTTGAATATGCAAATTAATTTTAATGCTAATTTCAATGCAAATTTGCCGACGTTGTTTTGCAATTGCGCCATTCTTATATCCACTCAAATTCTAGAATTTGATGCGAAACGAAAATGATAAGAAAAGTTATTAAACGAATTAAAAACAACACTTACCTGGAGAACACGTGCTGAATTACATTTTTTGCCAAACCAAATCCATGTGGCAACGTCTTACATGAAGTATGCCCTTCATAAACCTGGATCTTGATGGATTTGTGGGGATTTTTGTGATTTCGAAGGACATTAGGGGATTTTTTGCGATTTTCAATGGATCGTAGATTTTTTAGGATTTGGGGGGAATTGTCAAGAGTCTTGCCACAGAGGAAGTAAATACAGAGGTCTCACTTCTGGTGAATTTAGCGTAAGGGATATTTTTCAGTCCGCTGTGTTTTTAGCCAGTCCGGTAAAGAGAACCCATCACCCCCCCCCCCTGAAAACATATTGAAATTTAATGTTCCAGGGGGTGAATGCCTCTCCTTACCGGACTTGCTAAGAACATGGCTGCCAACTATTTTTCTAAAAACTACCTTACGGTTTTCCAGCAGAAGTGAGACCTCTGTATGTACCTACTCTGTGGTTTTGCCAAACAGACTTAAAAAAGTAGGATTTTAAGAGAAAAAGTAGGAAAAAGTAGGAAAATCAAGCAATTTTTAAGAATAAGTAGGAAAAAGTAGGAAAAGTAGGACCACAAGAAAGCCTGTTTGATGAGGTAGTATTCCTCCTGAAGTGCAAAAAAACTGTAGCTGACACGGCTTTCAACATTTTTACAGCAATAAATATATTCAGTATCATCAGACATTGTCTCAGTATGCCAATCACAATGATTCAAAAATGTAAAATATGACGTGTGAACAAGTGAATGACTACCATTGAATCAGTAACTGACCTTGTTCTGCATTTTTCTTGATATAATTCTTTCGACATCAAATTTTTTAGGGTACGTCTTGATTTTTGGTCTTTTAGGTTTTGTTTCATACATAATTACAGAAGAAATGTTTTCCAGTTGCTTGTAATATCCCTTATGTGGCCTCCTCGATTCTTTCGTTAGCGACGCCATATTGGATTAAATTCGGCTCGAATACGTCATGTTACTTTGCCCCATGGCGAAAACCGCTGGCGTACTGCTGATTCCCATGACCGGAATTTCTGGCCATGACAAAACTAACTCTGAGAAAGATGTTCATCTTGACATTCAAGATTTAAAGAAACAAGAATGTCAATAATTGATGAGACTCTTATTTGAAGTTTGTTTGTTATATTCATATTTTGAAGTGGTAGTTCCTATTGAATTAGATTTTGGAAGGTTTGACAGTGATTTTTATTTCTGGACATTCTGTGGGCTATTCCATTTAAAAGATGTAACCCCCGGCCCCTATCAAGCACAAGGGTTTTAAACGTTTTATCCATGTCCCTGAAGAATTCCTGTCGTAAAAGAGATCCCCTGAAGAATTCCTGATAATACCGATGAAGAGATTGAGACCCTGGAAGAATTTCAATTTTTTCATTTGACCCTTGAGGAAAATCTCATTTACAATATCCATTAAATAATTCCACACGAAAATTTGCTTATCCCTGAAGCTATGGATTAATTCGCTAGCTAAATTTCAGAGCTAAAAATCACCTTACCCCTGCTGAATTCCAAGCTGGAATAGCCCAATTTGTGCAAAGTGTTCATAGTTGTAGTATAATAATCCATTCATATCTGAGGATTAATACAAATTTGTGTATTTTTATTTCAACTTGTTTATAACAAATTTTACAGCACAAAAATTGTTTATCAATAAAGGAGTCATTTGAAATTAATCCATTGAGTGGCAGCACTAGCTCTCCCCCTGACAAGTAAAACTGTCTGGCATTAGAGTAAAATAGTCTGGCATTAGACGGAGTAAAATAATAAAGTAGGGCACATGACCCTGGATTTGAAAATCATGTGAGTTAGCCAAGATGAGTTACTTTATTATAAGAGAATGGGCCAAGGCACATGATGCAAGCTAAATATTATTAAGATATATTAATTCGCTTAGAAAAATGTGCAAATAGCTTGGCATATCTTTCTTCTAGTACCTTATGAGTAGGGATATCTCTGTGTACTATTCTTGCATTATAAAAACCATATAATAATTGTGATTGGCAAATTTTTCTTCACTAGTATGAAATCTGGATGTGGTCCATGAATTCAATATGATATTGAAAGTCAGATATATTGGTGCGGAATTTAGCTTTTTACACCTAACTGATGCATGTGATAGACAGTTTTTATATTTCACACCCTGAGCTATTGGCATTAAAATTTTACATAACTCTATATTTGCAGTCAGTGGGGTAGAACTGAATCGCTAGCAAAGAGGGCCCTCAAAGGGGGAGGGGGTTGACAAGATGTGGGGTGACAAGGCATTGAGGGTGCAACATGATAAATATGGATAGTTCCAGTATTCATTTTTGGTTCTAGCAATTAAAACAATCTGAAATACAGAAGCTATTTCATGTTGGAGCCACATAAAATATCAAATGGTAGGATCATAGTAATCAAGGCAGTTTACTGATTTGCAATCTGCAAAATCAAAATTATGAATTACGACATGAAATTTTCAACAAGGGGGGAACCCTAGGAGTACCCCGGTTCCAGATGTTCTGCGAGGCGAAAGAAACGAGAGGCGAGAATGGAGTTGCAAGTAAAAGTATTTTATGTGAATACATATTAATGACAGTTTACAACATGAACATGAGAGTTTTTAAACTAATAGTTCAGTCCTAACAAAATAAGAAATACCAAGACTGTGTGTACTGTTACGTACCTCGTGTGCGCTGTGTCACTTCAAAACAGCGAACATTTGAATCTTGAGATATAGATCGAGCTGCCATGCAAATACTGTATATGACGGCTCCAATACAACTCAAGTAAACGAATTACGAATACTGGAGCACGCAAGACAATAAGCCTTAAGCGTATAGATAGATATAAAACTTCACAAAACAAAAATAACGTTCAGAACTATTATAGTTCGACGAACAAATAACACATTGAATAAGAATCCAGCTCGGAAACCACTCCACTCCTCGACAGTGAAACGTCGATATAATTCTGTATATTATTTTATGGATTTCTTTCAAAACGCCCCCAGAAGAAAAAGCGTGATTGGAAGAACAATTTGACGTTCACTTTACACACTCACAAAGACTTTAAGACCATTAAAATAGCGAAAATGTATGCACGTAGTGCTTCATATATGGATCAGTGGGAATTTCCATTTTGCGACTATCCATGGAGAAGGAGAAGGTAGCCCGCGTGCAGGCCCAAGGAAACTGATAGTGGGCCTGCAAGCAAGGCCCGGTATTTTGTAAAACGCCCCTTTTCATAACACGCCCCATTCGCGCGTCAATTGTCAAAAAAGAACCAATGGCAGCACCCAAATATTAACAAACAAACTCGCATTAAAATGTTGCGGGGTTTTCTCTGCTTATTGAGAACATAAACAATGTGTAAATGGCTGCGTTTAAACTCCAAAAAAGCAAGCAACGCAGTCAGTAATTGCCAAATTTGCAAGTGCTCATTTTCAACTAAAATCGGAACAAGCAAATTAGGACGAATTTCAACAGAAAACCAGGCTCAAACTCCAAATCGTGAGGGAAGTCGTGCGAGCACATTAGCATTTTATATGACTGTGTGCTTCGCTGTCGCCATTGTTATAAATAAATTGTCTCACTTATCAGATCGTGTATGCAATTCTTGTTGGCGGCGGAAAGTACGAAATTTATTTCAGTTATTTCATTTGGTAAAGAACTCTACGAAAGAAGAGAGCGTTCAGAGTCCAGATCGTTTCGTTTCAAACGGCAATTTAATACCGTCTCTCAGGAGTCTCAGCGAAGCCTTGTAAATCGCAAAGTGTTTCGAATAGGCTTACATGCAACTGCATCTCAACATCAACCAAAAGATAATTTTCTTGAGGAACATATATAACGTATCAAGTCTGTTTGAAATTAATGAAACTCAAGTAAAGGTTACTATAGTTTACCCCAATCGTAATGTTGCTATTCCAACACCTCACGACAAGCAATCCCCATTGGCTTAACGGCAAAAACATCTCTTCCTTCAAGTAAACGATAAACAGTCTGTTCTTGTTCCATTTATAATCGAAAAAAGTTATCAATTTTCGAGAGCTTATCGAGAACCTTTGTGATGAATCACTGACCTAATTATAGAATCCAACAGCAAACAGCCAATCAGAATACCGCGTTCGTGGGCGAACGCGGAAAGTACAAAATACCGGGCCTTGCTTGCAGCCCCACTATCAGTTCCCTTGGGCCTGCACGCGGGCTAAGGAGAAGGAGACCAATTTCACCTGAAACCTATAGTTGCTGGCACAGGTGCCCCAGCAACTAATTAGGTTTCGTTCAATGTAAATAAATATAAAATATAAACATAATAACTAATACTAACAATGGAAACTTTATTAAGAAACTTTATTAAAATGGACATTTATCTTAATATAGTTATATGTATTAAATTGCAAATCTCAGTAATACACTGGTTACTTATATTACACTGTAACTGTAAAACAATTCTCTCGAGCTGATTATGATTGGACAAAACGTGCATGTGTGAACAGTAAATAGTACTAATCAAGTCATTCGTTTGTAAGTAGGAAAATTAAGCTCTATGCTCCTGTATTGAGTTAGGTTAGTTCTTTATTTATATATTCCCCTTGGAAATCAGATGTTATCATAGGTAGCCCAAACACACTGTGCGATTTAAATGCTTGGCATACTTAATTACCCCCTGCGGTATCAATTTCAAAATAATATGTATCACTAATCAATACATCTAAAATGTATCACTAATCAATACTTATCGTTAAAGGAAATATACTTTATAGGTACATAGCATGCATCAGCACAAATAAGTAGTTTATACCTTTAGTAGAAGCACTTGAAATCCAGGAATGTCAGTTGATTTTAAAGCTGGATTTCAAGTGCTTCTACTAAAGGTATAAACTATTTATTTTTGCTGATGTACGCTATGTACCTAAGTATATTTCCATCAACGATAAGTATTGATTAGTGATACATTTTAGTGTAAAAATTCAGAATACTTATAAGCCAATCGTTAACATTATTATTTTGAAATCGATACCACAGGGAGTAATTAAGTATGCCAAGCATTTAAATTTAAATCGCACAGTGTGCTTGGGCTACTATGATGTTATTAATTAATAGATCTGAAGGGTGGCCGTTTTCAAGTAATATTAAATAATAAGAAGAAGAAGAAGAAGAATAATAAGAATAATAATTAGTATGAATGAAAAATCGCATGGAATATTTGGCAAAATATTTATAGTTATTCATTTATATTATTGCGTTCGACCTTCGGCAAAAGAGAATGCACACTAATAGACAATTCCCATTATAGAATAATTTTAAAATTAGGCAAGGACACTCAAGGGTTAGTTTTCAATGAACTTAATTAAATAATTCATGTCCAAGTTTAGTATATTAGTATAAGTGTCAAGTTTGATATTACATATATATATATACAATGCTATACGTTTGCTTCCTCCACAAACACTAGATGCACAATGGGAAGGTTAAACACAAATTTTGCGGGACTATCTACTGGAATCTTTCTTGTAAAAATTAATTTAGTCATTATTTTGGCAATTAAAGATGCATTGATACATAATTAAATAATCAACTAGTAATAATTTCAGACAATCACAATTCAGCTGTCAGCCAAAATCATATTTCGGAATGGTGTTGATTGATTATTTGCTCATTGTTTGTGTGGGTGGAACGTGAACAAAGA
This sequence comes from Paramuricea clavata, assembly GCA_902702795.2. Classification (NCBI taxonomy): domain Eukaryota; kingdom Metazoa; phylum Cnidaria; class Anthozoa; order Malacalcyonacea; family Plexauridae; genus Paramuricea; species Paramuricea clavata. The sequence goes on from CACRXK020017793.1 coordinate 7,477, forward strand.
ACCACTTTATATTGATTTATTAAGCATCAATTTAATCACACTTTTTATTTAGATATTAGTGCAATTGCAAATGCATCAGATAAAGTCCTGGAAGAACTTGGACTCACAAAAGCTGGAGACAGATTAAACCTTGTTGCTTACTGCAAAAGTTTGGATATTAACTGCAGTGGCAATATAACATCAAATGAGGAGTCTAACAAAAAGAGAAGGGTTGTACTTGATGCATTTTTGTCTAGGAAAAAATCGACAAAAACATCACGAAACAAACCAACCAACCGCGAGGTTTCGCTCCAACAAGACAAACAGATGAACAAAATTAAAACCAAAAAAGTTATTCTTGGATGGAAACATTTCCGAGATGAAGACAATGCCTACGTGCTTGTCCCCTTAGCAAAAGGGGAGGCAGTCGAACAGTTCAGGTTCCAGTAAACACCACTAGAACTGAACTGATAAAAATATGCAAGGACCTGTTCTATCCACATGAGCAATCAATATTTGGAGCATCAGATGAAATGTCTATGGACTTATCAAATTTTAAAGATGAAAAAATTAATGAGGGTATACGCATTGGGGATCGCATTATGTCATTCAACATCTCCAATTATATGGAAGCTCATAAGATTAAAACAGTTCGAGTATACCTGAGAACGAAAAAACTATCTATAGATCTGGATAGTGACGGTGAAATGCAGGATGGACCATTTGACAGCATGTCTCAGCTTCAGGTTAGTGAATTATGTTGCTTGAAAAACTCATTCTTTTGCAAAGAAAGTATGTTCTCATTGTTTTGGTTAGAGCATTCCCATGCATCATTGCACAACATCATTTTGGGAGCGAATTTGAGGGACGAGGGAAGAGTCTGAGACTCCGGTTCATATCTAATTATGTAATGCATCATTATACTAACTGGTAGCCAAAAAAATACATGTGGAGTTTTTCGTGAACCCAGTGAAGCGTTTGATATTGATCATGTACATGTATTTTGAATTACTTTTGGGGAACTATAAAATCATTCTGATTACTAGGGAATTGATATTCATGTGTATTTTTTCTACTTTCACAAGTACAGTCTCCAATAAATCAGCCCTTGTCATATTTCTTGATGTATTTTATATGAACATGCAACAGCTGGACTGCTATAACTTCTGTGAAGGCACAAATAAAATGTTGTTATTGTTATTTAAGGAGGATACAGCACAGCAACAAAGCCCACAAACGTTTTCATTAATTGGATCATCAGAAGATCGAAAGACTTTAAAGGAGAAACAAGATGAAGAATATCAGATGTCACTGGAAATGGATAAAAAAAAACCACTGATAATGAACATTGTGAAATACGTGATAAAGAGCTTAAAGAGCAACTTCAAGATGCACGTAAAGCAAGAGTGAGCAACTTCAAGATGCACATAAAGCAAGACTGGTGCCAGAACCTTGTACTAACTTTGTTGCTGTGAAGATTAGACATCCGTCATTAGGACTTCTTTCAAGGCGATTTCCTCATAACACCAAGATGCATGCTGTTTATGATTGGGCAGGCTCACTGTGTACAGACCCCGCACACTTTATTTTAACTGATCCGTCATCTGGAAATATCATACAATCCAGCAGTCTTGTATGCGATAAATATACTTTAAACATGGTAGAATCTTCTATCGGAACACCGTCGCTCTTAGAATCAGATGATGAAGTTCAATTTTTAGGGTTTGGGCAAACATTGTCGTCAAGGTAATTGTCTCATGAATAGTTAGTATCAACTAAAGTCTGGGATATAATGTAAACTGGCCAGTATATCTTTACTTAAGAACCATCTTTAATCAGTCAATAGGCCCGTTTATATACTTGCAATTTTTGCTGTGGTTTCTAGTGCGAGTTTTGACTCACAGATGTTGCTTCGCAGAGTCATTGTGCTCACTTGAGTGTGGGGCGAATGTGGGACAGTTCGACAATGGGAAATGACCAGCCTGCTTTGAGCGCACTGTTTGCCTGCGAGTCGGACCCACTGATCTGAATCGGACCTTTCAGAACCGGAAATCGAGCTGGAGCACGCGTTCGTTCTTTTGATTTGGCAAACGAAGCACGACAAATGGGTGAAATAGCAAAATTAGCACAGTGCTCGGTTTGCAAAAACAACTGCAAACTGCTCTAATTCTTTCTCTACTTTCATTTGATCATATCCCTGAGTTGGCCTCAACGGCCCTTGATCTTCTTCTGATGGTTGTAAAAGGAGTAAATGACTTACGAATGCTTTGCGTATGTGTAGTAATGTGTACCCTCATCTGAACATTCATAATACATTTACTCGTTCACATGCATTAGAGGAAAATCGCACAAGAAATCGCAGCAAAAATGCACTTGTAAGCAGACCCATGGTATAGAGTATCGAACTAATTATAAGCGCTCTCTGAAGCTGCACGTGTGTTTAGTGTGTCGTAAATTTTTCTCAATTTATTTCATATTTTGGATCGGTTGTTTCCTACATTGGTATCATTGTTTATTCCTTAGATTCTAAGTTAGCTCCTGCCAATTTTAAAACGGGATAAAAACGCTATATAACGATTTGTGTCCGTGGAAGTTGTACTTGTCTTCAAGTAATATTTACAATATGGCCGGTGTGATGCTTCGATATACAGGAACATTTCTACGACGTTTGAGACCATCTTATCGCCCGAAGGTGTCTGCACCAGTCTACGAATCACTTAAAGCATTGAACATTTTTAAACCGTATCGCTTAAATCGTGGAGGGAAGGGGAAGTTATCCAGTAAAGGTAGAATTCAAACAGTGGTACGACAACGACAAGTTGGTATTGTTAACAATAGACTAGAAAATACATGCATGCAGAAACCCTCGCCTTACTGACAAAACATTATCCCCGAGCCGGCGGCGCGAAGCGCCGTGCGAGGGTACTAA
>CACRXK020017797.1:0-10382 GCA_902702795.2 Paramuricea clavata
ATTATATCGCATTTGAAGTTTCAAACTGTGTTAAAAATAGTGGAAGAAAAGCCGTAATTATACTTATTGTTACAATCCATTTAATAAAATGCAACATTTGTTTGTTTTAATGAAAAAATCAGTTATTTTCATGAGAACGATTTGTTATTCCATCTCAATTTTTTAATCTCCAATCGCAATAACGTAAAGTATTATTACCCGCGAACCAATGAGTCAAATTTAAGAAACAACCCACTGTTAGAAAGCTAAATGGCTACGCTTTAAAATGAATGTAAACTTTAACGTTTTCGTCTATTATTTGTTTAGCAATTTACATTTCAGTCGAGGATTGCGTTTTTTTTTATACACCCTGTACAACAAATATGAAGTTAGAAGTGCATGATGATGGAAGCATTGTTTTTACCCTACATTGTTTTAGACGTCCATGAATAATATAATATAATGCTGTATTATTATTCTTGTGGAAAAATCGCTCGCAGAGCGTGTTGTTGATCACAAATCACTCGCACTACGTTTGTCCACAGGTTTGTCCAGGGACTCCGGAACGATAATAAGGCAAAGGGGGGCGGACGCACACCAAGGGCACCTCTATAGAGCAAAACTTCAAAATCTACAGGAAATATTTTTTTTCAATGGAAATTTTTGGGCGACTTCCCCCCCCCCCTCCCCCCCCGTCGCCAAAAAATTTTCGGTCAGTGTACCATCTTAGGGCTCAAAATTGTCCGTTAAGTCAAAAAATTTTCCGCATATCTTCAATTTTACCCATTTCTTCAAAATATTTTTCTAAATTCCAAACATTTTCCAAAATTTTTATAAAAACAAACTATAAATTACCTGAATCTCATGATTTTCCTACAAAAAGCATCGTTGGAAATGTGATTTATCACGTAGTCTCTTGCAACCAAAAGGGCACTTCTGCCCCCCCTGCTCCCTCCTAGCAAAAGGCAAGGGGGCAGCCGCCCCCACCTGCCCCCCCAGTTCGGGCGTCCCTGGGTTTTTGCTTGTATTTGTAATGCCTATAATGGCGCAATAAGGATAAAAATACGACCGTTCGATTCAGCGTAAGAAATTGTAATTACGGGTGTCAAATGTGTTACTAAGTACCAGTATTCTAGCGATTTATGGCCTTTGAATTGAAAATCAAGCATAATTGTATTTGTTTACAAATCGCTCGCAGTACGTTTCATATTGTATTTGTAATGCCTAATGGCCCAATAAGGATAAAAATACCACCGTTCGATCCAGCGTTAGAAATAGTACTAATTACTAAACAACAGTTCTAGCGATTTATGGCCTTTGTCTTTGAAAGCGAAGCGAAATTGTATTGTTGAATTATAAAAAAATGCAGTACATTTGACCCTTGATAACTTTGGTATCATTGGTTTTCTCTTTTTCGACCATATACCAGTGGATTCGTCTCACTTCTCGCTTCATTTTGATAGTATTTAATTTTGAGACCAAAAGCCCCAAAATATTTTATTTTGAACATTTTAAAGCGCAGTTTAATGGCGGCTGACAGTTTTGAAGAATGCAGTGTACAAAATATAACTTTACTTGTAGGGCCTACCGCATTTTAGTACGGTGTTATTAAGCCTTTCGCCCTCGTATTCGACTTAGTCAACCTCGTTCCCAGGGCTTCAGTGTGAGGACGAGGCGAGACACGAGGAAGCCCTGGTCCGGGCCGGTCACTTTTGCATTCTGATTGGCTAACACTATATTGTCTAAAAATAACTGAACTTGACGGTTGACAATAACAAATTACAATACAATTCAACATTTGTATTTTTATGATTCTTGTGTGTACGAGTATGCTTTGCAAAATAATCTTTCAAAGTAAGACGTTTTCCCGACTGCACGATTTACTTTCGCCTCGGCCGGTTACAAAACTCAAAAGCCGTGTCGAAGTGAGCTGTGATGTTTCCTGACAAAACAAGAAATGTCTACTATTATTTAAGTTTTCCTTGTACAGTATTTATTAGTGCAGATGTCTGATGAAATACTACGCGTATTGCATTGTAGTAATATTTTAATTTACAATATTTTGTACTGACAAATAAAAGCAAGACAAACAATTAAATGAAACTACTAAATTAATTTAGGCCCTGCTTACTTAATAGCTCTACGCCCAGAGCTCTACGCCTAGGCCGATGTAGTCTACAAGATTCGCACGCCACCCAGTTTTTCAGTTTCAGAATACGCCGAATACTTGAAAATTGCGACTATACGATAAAATAAAACAAAGATTGTGAAGAGGATAAAATTTGTAGGCAAGCATTGCTCCTGAACGGCAAGTGTTAGTGTCCGGCGAAACAAGCGAACCGTATATTCCTGTACAGCGTAAACAGGTTACGCGAGGTTTTATATTTGTGTTTATTTAATATATTGAACTAAGTCAGATCTATAAGAGCATATTTAAACTAAATATTAATTATAGCAATAGCCATATTGTTCAAGACGAGAGAAAGGAAATTTCGTGTGAATCACCACTTGCATGGAGACGCCTAGATGCAGCTTGGATGCAGAGCTTTGCCTGTAGTTGAAAATCTCCAGAAATATCGCTATATCTTAGAAAACATAGACGGGATCTTCATAGATTTTAGCTGATTCGTGTCAAACTTCGCTCTACACATAAATAATATCGATTGAGAAGTCTTTTGGCTATTTATTTGTTTCGAAGACTTGTATATTTCATTAAAGAATATCTCGCCACCCCTTGACGAGTAGCTGTCAAATACTGCCATTTTTTGACGTCACGTGACCGGCCCGGACCAGGGCTTCCTCGTGTCTCGCCTCGTCCCACACTGAAGCCCTGGGAACGAGGTTGCGACTTAGGTTGTTGGCTTAGCTCGGGAAAAACCTTAAATCTCAATTGACAAAGCTGTGTACTGTATGTATCATGTACATTGTACAGTAATGTGCGTAGTTGTATAGCCCCAGCGAGTTAACGCTCCGTAGAGCGTCTTGTTTGTATTAAACTTAAAACAGTTTATCGGCAAAATGTAGTTTAGTTGAAATGTTGAATGAACATTACAAAACATTTTACGAAGCGTTTCAAGTTAAATTTTACATTAAATCAAAGCTCACAAAATGCAAAATAATATACCTATAGTATATATTTCTGAAATTTATTGTTGTATAGTTAAAAGTACGAATCTTTCAACTATATATTTTGCACTTTTGTACAAAAATATGAAAAAAAATAAAAAATTAAGAATATCGTGTTGTCATGGCAACACTTGAGTACGAGGGTGCGTCCCACTGAGCTATACTTAATATATCTGGAGATCGTGCTCCAATACCTCGTCAGTCAAAAATGTGTGGCCAAAAACATGGCGGATTTTGGCCAAATTTACGTCATTTTGACGTCACAATCGACCTAAATTTATGGTGAACACCACTGACCTAAAATACTAACGTGAAGAAAAAAGTTAATCACACCCCCCTTTCAATTTGCTTAAAACAGAAGGAAGTAAATTCAAAATTTCGGTCGGAAATTTCTATATTGAAACGAGACATTTGCAACCATGCCAACTTTTTGTTCAATTCCTGGTTGCCAAAAATCTACTGAAAGAAAGGACCTGTCCTCACATGCGTAAGGCTCGTATAATCTCTTTTTTTTGTAATAATTTAACGCATGCTGTATTGCTGTAGTTGAATGCGTAAATTTGTGAATTCATGAAAGTTATTGGCAAGCAACATACAATACAATTTATGTTAGTGCACTACAGTGCAAAAGCAGAACAAAATTTTAAAATGTTGACAAGCTTGTGGAGTTGTTGTCGAGCAAGTATTTATTTTCATGCAAGTTGATGGATGTGATGCAGTGATGAAATCCTATCGATATCCTAATAGATAATGCTATGTTAAAAAATTTCAAATGAGAATTTTAACAATGTGATAAAGATACGACTAGCTTTAAATGTACAAAGCCTTTCACTCATTGTATTGTCTTTCTTGTGGACTAAACCATGTGTTGTCTAGTGTGGCATTGTTTATATTGTAAGTTATAGGTATCGTATTGAACAGTGTATTATTAAACTAGACACTAAAAACAACTGTTCATTTACTTCAAAGCTTTCCAGATGAGAAGAGATTCCCTGAATTGCACAGCATATGGGTGAAGAATATAAGCAAACTTATGCCAGTGAAGTTTGTTCCTATGAAAAATAGTCGTTTGTGTTCAAAGCATTTTAGTGCTGATATCTTTGAGGAGGATTACAGCCAGAGACCAGTGTTAAAGCCATTGGCTGTGATCTTTACAGTTTATTATCAGTACAATTAATGGTCATACTGTACATGAGGGGTAATTAACCCATTAAGCGCCAGCGCTCTGCCCTTGACGAGTAAAACTGTCTGGCGTTAGACAGAGTAAAATACTAAAATAGGGTGCTTCGCCACTCAATGGGTTAAATTTATTCCTTAATTTTTCTGCTAACAATTTTAAGTTATTTGTACACATTTTGGTCTGTTTAGCTAAGCCAAGATTGCTACATTTACATTTATTTTGACTATTTGTGTTAGTGTACAAATTAGGCTAGCATAATTACTGTAGGTGATGACCATCAAGTAGGGATTGCCATGCATAGAATTGGTTGACCAGTTTATTTAATTAAATTGGTGTTGTACGTGTTTAAAAATAAAGAATAAATTTTGTTGTGATTTGAAATTGGATATATTATTTATTCTTATTACTAAATGTAATTATATAATTATCTTGGAAAATCTTTTTTTGAATAAAATATTTTTTTAATAATTCTTCACTGTCGTTCCAATTGAAGTGTTCCTCAAATATTGATTCAATACATTACCTCGGGCTAACAAATTCATTTGATTAAGTTCCTCAAGATATTCATACACTTCCTAGTATAATTGTAAACTTCCTGTTAAATGGTTTGAATGCACCAATCACCTTTGTTGTTTGTGCAACTAACCAATCATAAATAGAAAGAAAGTGACCAGAAATGATTAAATACTTGGAATTGGCTCTTTCACAGGAAGTGTATGGATATCTGGAGGCACTTGATGAAATGAGATGCTTGTGTGATGTTACTCTGAGTGTAAATCCACACCGGGCAGGCTTGAAAAATATGCCTGGCCACAGTGGGATTTGAACCTACGACCTTTGGAATACTAGCCCAAATGCCAATGCCCTGTCAACTGAGCTACGCGGTCAGGTCGGTCTGAATCCCACTGTGGCTTGGCATATTTTTCAAGCTTGCCCGGTGTGGATATGCACTCAGAGTAACATCACACAAGCATCATATCGAAGGAACTACTGTAGACTCAGTTCCGAAATATCGCATACTCGAACTGCCCCGACTGTATAGCTCAGTTGGCAGAGCATTGGGCCAGTATTCCAAAGGTTGTAGGTTCAAATCCCACTGTGGCCAGGCATATTTTTCAAGCCTGCCCAGTGTGGATATTCACACAAAGTACGTAACATCACACAAGCATCTTATTCACCCGAGTACATGCATTACACCAACACAGCAAATATCTTGATGGAATGAATTGGTCAGCCCGAGGTAATGTATTGAATCAATATTTGAGGAACACTTAAAAATAAGGTATGAATCGCATAAAATGCAGATATCAAAATCAAACATTGTAACTCGAGCATAAAAATGTGCATATTTGTTTTAAAAGGCGATTGTTCCTTGAATGTTCAATTGAAATAGTGCCATTGCCTTTTACAAGGAAGACCATTATAAAGAAATACACTTGACTTTCTTCATTGCCACCTGGTACTTAGTACAGATATCCCATATTTTCTTGATAAATTCATACCTGAAAGCGGAATACATACAGGTGTAAAAAACTTTAATGGTGATATAAGTGCTTTATATTCCAAAGAGTTGCTTTTCCCCACAATTTACTAATAGAATAAACTGGTATTAAAATCTCTAAAAAAACCTTTGTCACTCAGGTAAATTTATAGCAGTACGGTTTTCAACAAGCTATATTTGCTTAATTTTACTTGCTGGGGATTGTTATAATACTCGTGTTTTAAAGAATAATCTTGATAGTCAGTTGCAACACAAATTCACAATACAACAAGAATTGATAAATCATTTCAATAACTTACATGCTTTGTTCTTGTGGCCGTCAAGCTCCATTCATATCTTTTTTTATTAATGGCTTTCGGTCTTTATTGATTTATACGCGCAGTTAGAATAATACTGTATTTTCAAAAGGACGAAAATCAAAATACTCTCCATCGTCGATCAACTAATACAAACAACAGTCAGTACATAAATCACTGTAAAATCAGGGGGGGTTGAATTTTGTCGCCCACGGACATTCGAGCCATGGGTCAGTGGAAACTGCCATGAAAATAGGTCGATTGTGACGTCAAATCCACCATGTTTTTGGCCACACACTTTTGTCGAGAGCACGATCTCCAGATATATAAGTATAGCTCAGTGGTGCGTCCAATGTTGGTCATTTCTGAATACTTCATGTTAATTTAATGTTTGGAAAATATCGGCGAGGGGTTACTGCACGCATGTATTTCTAGTATAATTTGAATGGGAAAAATGTAAAATTGGTATTTTTGATAACTTACGGTTGAGAAATCCAAAATGTGCACGTCTAAAACTTCACCGACTCTGTCAAAATTTTATCCGTAAAGAAATTGGTTCAACTCAAGTTGTCTAAGTATATTCCCCCCGGCTATTTACACCAGGGAAAACGAAAGCATTAGCGAAGTCTAAAGTTCATCAATAATCGCGGGCGTGACCAACCAAATTGAGTGTGTGGTCATCCTCACTGATCTCAAAAATATGGCTGATTGCTTGTGGGAGTGGGATAAACAAAATTTCAATTTTAAAAGACATAAATTTGGAAAATCGTGTCATATACAACAAGCTTGAAGCAGTTTTGTTTGAAGAAATGAGAAGAATTGATTTACTATGGGAACAATAAGGGGAAAAAAACCAGATCACGGGATATTAAATACGGCTAACTTGATAAAAATGAAAAAAGCCACATACTCTGATAGTATCAGTAATGAAATGATTCAATCAAGTCTTAACATTCTTATCAAGGGGTTTATAAAGGTCTGAAATACCATATTAAATTCGGGAAGCAGGAAATAAACTAGACACCAACAATTACAGAGGAATTTGCGTTTCAAGTTGTGTAGGAAAATTTTTCTGCTCCATCCTCAATAAAAGATTAGTGTCATTTACTAAGCAAAACAAAATTATTCATCCTTCTCAAATAGGCTTTATACCTGGTAACCGAACAGCTGACCATGTTTTAACACTTAAAACACTGCATGATAAATATGTAAATCAACATAAAAATGGAAAAATATATGCCTGTGTTGTCGACTTTAAAAAAGCATTTGATTCAGTTTGGCATGACGGCCTTTTCCTAAAATTATTAGAGAATAAAATAGGTGGGCAATTCTATGAACTGATAAAAAATATGTACTCAAATACTCAATGTGCAATTTAGATATCAGATCATAGAACCCCCTACTTTTCCTATCAAAGAGGGGTCCGTCAAGGTTGTGTTCTAAGTCCCTTCTTATTTAATATCTATATTAATGAATTGCCAGAATTATTAGAAAAAACAAATTCTGATCCATTTATATTATCAAATGGTATTACCATAAGCAGTCTTCTCTATGCAGATGACCTGGTAATTCTGTCAAAATCAAAATCTGGTCTCCAAAACAGCCTAAACACACTTCATAGTTGGAGTAAAAAGTGGCTCATGGAGGTAAACCTTATGAAAACGAAAGTAATGATTTTACAAAAACATAAATCCAAACTAACAAACATGAACTTTTTCATAGGAAATAATCCGATTACTATTACTAATGAATATACCTATCTCGGTTTAAAATTAACACCTAATACAAAATTTACTGTTGCAAACCAACAACTTAGTGAAAAAGCAATGCATGCTCTATATAAAATACGCAAACACATCGATTTTCACCTGCTACCCCCAGAAATAGCTGGTAAAATTTTCGACGGTGTGATCTCACCCGTTTTATTATACAACTCAGAGGTGTGGGGAGTTTACATTGACGATGATTTTACCAAATGGGATAAATCGTCTACAGAAGTACTGCAAACTCTATCTAGGCGTAAACAGAAAAGCCAGTAATTTTGTAAGTAGAGGAGAATTAGGTAGATTCCCTTTGTTGTTTCCGATGTTCAAAATGATACTAAACTATATTAAATCTATATGCCAGCCACCAGATTCGTCTATAGTAAAACAAGCTTTCCTCAGCTCGAAAGAACTATACATGAACGGCAAAAAATCGTTTTACTCTAACATTGTTAAAACACTTAAAGCTCATTATCCCACACTTGAGGAACCAATAGATTTAGGGAATTTTATCGAAAGTGAGAAAATAAATATAATATTAGACAACATAAAAAATAACTATATTTCACATTGGAAACAACAAATAACCAATTCCACAAAACTATCATTTTACTGTAAATTAAAAAAACCCGAATGGAACAATATTTAACTACCATAAAAAATCCATCCCAGAGACGGATGTTCACAAAATTCCGAATTAGTAATCACAAATTATTGATCGAATATGGTCATTACCAAAATATACCTCGTGATGAAAGACATTGTAAAACCTGCGGAACTGGTGCGGTTGAAGACGAATTTCACTTTGCATTCGAGTGTCCAAGTTATAGTAGTATTAGGAACAATGCAAACAATATATTAAAAAATATTTTTTAGATGAACATTACAACGGATTCAAATCAAAACTTATTGACGCATGTGATGTCATGCGATGACTTAGTTATAATTGAGCTATTTTCTAGCTTTATTTCAAAATGTTTCCGCCGTTGAGACAGATGCCTTAAATCTGGGGATACTCCTTAATTTACTATAATAAGTATATTTTTTTTCTTTATACTATATGAAATATTTGAAGGCAAATAGAGTTTTTATGAGTTTCTTGGTTGAAAAATTTAATCCAAGTTGATCACACGGAAGTTGCCGATGTGAAGGAAGAAACAAGGGGGATTGGTGACGAGCCTCGGTCTGGCGTAGAACGCCGACATAAAACCAAGGCTACCACGTGAGATTGGCCTCATTTGCCGCTTGATTTCGCCGATAACAGCAGAGAAATTTCCCACCATCCCTCCCTTTCTGCTTTCTTTATGTTTAGCTATATTGTTGTATGCATAATTTTTGTTGGCGTTTTTGTGCCCTTCACCTTTACTGGGCAAGACTATATTATATATAATTTAAATCACATACTTGCTGTTGAAAAATTTTATAATTAATAAAGCGGCTTTGGGGGTTTCCCCAAATGCCATTTTACTCCAAATGACTATTGCGTGTTTCAATTTCGTGCCCAGTAAACCGAGCTCAGAAAAGTTCACATCCTTAATTCTGTACACGGGAGAAAAAGAAAATCATAAATATTATATACTTTTAAGAAACTTTAATATGAACTACACAGTAGTAATACAATACAATGCAAATTTATTTAGAACCTCCCCTTAGGGCTTTTCAGGTCTAATTACAAGTTTATAAGTTACAATTTACAAGTAATGAGTTTATAAATTACAATATTTAGTATAGATATAAAATTGAGTGTATAAATTCAGAATTTAAAAAGTTATGTATTAGTTTTAAAAATTAGGCATTAAGGAGCCAGGTCTTTAATGACTGTTTAAAAGTGTTCAATGAAGTACTCTCTCTAACATTGTTCGGTAAACTATTCCACAATTTAATAGCTCTGTATCCAAATGAACGTTGGGCAAAGCTTGTTCTACATTTTGGGATATCAAGATTATGGCTATTACGAGTGCTACGATTGTGTACGTCAGAACGTCTCTTTACAAAATTTTTTAAATACAACGGTACACTACCGTTAATAATTTTATATACCATTTGAGCATCACGATAAGCTAACATGTCCTGGACTGATAACCATCCAAGGTCTTTAATTGTGGATGAAATATGGTCAAATTTCCTCTTGCCAGAAATTATTCTAGCAGCAAAATTTTGAACCAGTTGTAATTTCTTTATATTCTCTTTAAAGGTACCTGCCCAAACAGTCGAGCAATAATACAATTTACTAAACACAAGAGAATTGATTATAGATATCAGAGTTTTCTTATCGAATAAGTGTTGAACTCGGCTGATCTGACACAATGATCCCATAAGTTTAGATGTAAGATTCTGGGTATGATCGGTAAAAGAGAGACATTCGGTCATTATTATTCCAAGATCTTTTGCGAAGCGAAAAGTCACATCATTTGTTCTTGTTCAATAAGATAGACAGTGCTCTTAATAGCACTTTTACTTAATACTTTAGCAATGCCTGTACAGGCCATGCCAATAAAGTTGTTAATAATAATAATTGGAAATTTGAAATATACGGC
>CACRXK020017798.1:0-10382 GCA_902702795.2 Paramuricea clavata
AACTTCACAATGCATAAGCTCGAATTGGGAATAAATTTGACTAAAAGCAGTTTTGATACTTACATACGGCTTTTTTCTTCGCGTGATAACTCTTTCGGCAGCATAAAATTTCGAATCTCGCCTTTTCGGCTTACTATTGTACAATACAACAGATGATAAAGAGTTCATCTGCACGTAGTCGACATCGATTTTGCATTTTCTACGGCTTTCTCTCTTACTGCTGGCGGCCATCTTGACCATTCACTTTAAATAACGATTACTCGAAGTTTTCCGCGCGTCAATTACCGCTGCCGGTGGCGACCTGCGGCGCATGTCTCAAATTTCTGGCGATGTTCTTCTGGCAGCCATGACTTTTTCTTTGGCGAGTCTTCAAACAAACTTGCAGACGATAGCTTTTGGTCTGCTTGAAGCCAATCACGATGGTACTTGATGTGCTGTGCCAATATCATTCAAAGATACATCTTCTGCTCCCAAAGCAGTAAATAACTTGATACAGAGATTAGCAGTCTGTTGGGCAGATTCTTTTTCGGCTATTTCTGGTACTCCCACAATTTTAACATTGAACTGATAGCTGTATGCTTCAGATTCTTCGACAGTTTTTGCAATCAGATCACATCTTTCTGAAATTTTGTTCGACTCTAATAAGTATATCTTGTATCTGTCTTTTGGCTGTTTCTTTAAATTGAGAAAGCTCATCATATTGAGAAGAGATAAATTCAACAGATCGAGCTCGCTCTGGTGAGATATCTTTCTTCTCGGTTTGTCGGCCATGTTGTTTCTTCGCCTTCAACTTTGATTTTGAGGAGAGACCTTCAGATACCATCAGCAAATTTGCTTTCAACTCAGCGACTTCATCTCGTCAAAGCTTGGTTTTCTTTTTGCAATGCTTCAAAAGCCTTGTCATGATGATTAATGAAAAATGTTTACTGTTATCAAGAAAAATTTTCAAGCATCGACAATAACACACGTCCGCTCTTGGTTCGATAGTTCACCACGAAGGGGGTGCCACAAATTTGCTTTTCTAGGCACTTTTTCCCACAATGGCCTAAGTAATTTACAAACTGATCATACAGAATCGTTATTTTCTCACAAAAGTTTCACAGTAGCGCATTTAGTTGCAAACTAAATGCGCTACTGTATATGATAAAATAGTACTGAACAAAATTGGAAATTGTAACATTCCTAACATTTCAGGTCTTCAGCCTGATCACCATGAATCCGATGATGCTTCAGATGAATGGTTCAGAAATGAATCTGAAGGTAATACATGGCTTGGTGTTGTTAACTAAGCATGCCGCCATGAGTTCTTTGATGGATGCTGTAATGTAAATTTAGTTACAGTCGATCATGATGGCAGTCGATCATGATGTTAATGATTATTAATTTTACCATATAATCATTATGGTACTTCTGCTTGTTAACTGAAACTGTAATTGATATATTTGTTTAGAAAGAGACTTGCTTGCAGCATTGGATGACTTAGATCTTGAAAATGGGGATACAAGGGATCATGACATCACACATACATTGCCATTTAAATGTATTGGTGCAGCACATGAGAAAGAATATCAAGAGAGTCTGGAGAAAGCTCATCATGTTCTACATGAACAGAAAAAGGATGTTGCTGTCAGACCAAGACCTGAGCCAAACAACATTAATGATGGCAATGCAATTGCTATTGACATGGACTATATGGGTCAGACTGGAAAGTGGTGGGATATATAGCAAAGGAATTCTGTTATTACTTGCACCCTTTACTTGCAGCAGATGACATTTGTCAATGTTTATGTGGAACATATTGTTTTTAGGGTTGACTTCTTGAAATACGGATTTTATCCAAAAATCATGATAACAAGGCGTGGACAGTGGGCCCAAAATGTAGTTAGAAAGAGCAAATCAGTCCGCTGACACTTTTCATTACAATTTATATCAAATTATGTACTGTTTAATAAACGAGCAGGAGTGTTTTATTAGGTTTAAAGCCACGAGCGCGCAGCGCGAGTAGCTTTAGACCTAATAAAACACAACCTGCGAGTTTTTTAAACAGCTTCAAACACGACTACAAATTCAATAGATATACTGCCAAATTAGTAATCTTTATATAAAGAATACTAATGAGGACAAGACTACAATAGAATACTGCCTTATTAGTATTCTTTATATAAAGAATACTAATCAGGAGTGTTTTATCAGGTTTAAAGCCACTGCACGTGACATATTATGGTTGACATAATTTGCCAATAAGCTTATGAATTATTAATGAGTGTTTGAAATATAGTGTACATACATATTAGTTCTAATTTAAAATTTTAATATTTTTCAGACTATTTATAACTATATTAACCCATTGAGTGGCACCACTCTCCCCCTGATGAGTAACATCGTCTGGCGTTAGACAGAGTAAAATAATAAAGTGGGGTGCATTAATTGCCACTTAAATGGTTAACAGGGTGCATGGGCAGATAGTCTGATTAACCCATTGAGTGGTCGCAGCACTCTCCCTCTAATGAGTAAAATCGTCTGGCATTAGACAGAGTAAAGTAATAAAGTGGGATGCACTTCCACTTAAAGGGTTAAAATTGAACATTGCCCATGTTGGCATCAGGGGAGGTGTAATGGAAAAGCATCATGGAAAGCTTTTTCATCAAAAATGGATCCCAGTATCCTGTGTAGTAAGGCAAAAATCCCCTCAACATCATCACTTGAGCCTGCCCTTGGATGTTCTGGTTCAAGACCCATTTTCTTGCCATATTGTCTTCAAAACTCCTGTATATGAATGAAATGCATATAATACTTATAAGTAATAGCATGGCATTCAGGGTGATTAGTGATTAAATGTACCCGAAAGCAGAGAGGTTTAGTAAAAGCGCTGAGGGACTTTTACTAAACCTCTCGAGGCTTGAGGGACATTTCATCACTAATCGACAGTAATGCCATGCTATTACTTTGTAATGTAATAGTTGCCGAGGGAATCGTGCGTGGTGTATTGCCTGTTTTGAATGCTGTTTGATTGTCTTATGATTGTTGTACGAACACTTTTCATATATACGCACACGCAGAAACACATCTCCGTGTTCATTCGTTTTAGGCATGCGCATAAACAGAATTTTCTCCCACAATTGTAATGTTCAAGATTAGGGAATAAAAGCTGGCAAAGTGATTGTTCGAATGTGTATGGGACGGTGTCGTCAGATACTGTCCATAGTTGTGCCGATGATTTTCGATGAGGTACAGCTCTCCAATCAGAGGTAATTTCCCGGGAAATTTAGTTTTGTTTTTTGTTTTCAAACAAAGGATTTCTTTGTCTTCTAATTTTCCCTTGCATGCTTGATGAGGGAAATTTAGAAGACAAAAGCGTATGCATGGGTAATGAGGTAAATTAGTGATTAATCATAGCTCACAAGACAAAGGATTTCGAGGCAACTATGGTATTATTATAAGTAATAGCATAAATGACCCTCATCGAGCGGCGCCCAAGGGAATTATACTAAACGACCCTCATCGGGCGGGACGTTTCAATAGCTAATTCGCTTCTTTTTATGCTATTACCTTATAATATCATGATTGCGGGTATTCCCGTTGTTCTGGCAGGGCCATTAAAAACCAATTAAAAATAAATATTGGTATAAATTAAATGGTATAATTGTTTTCCCTGTCTTTGTTTAGTTTTGGCGATTTCAGATATCTTCATTTATATTCATTTTTTCTAATCATACCCGCTTTGACGTCGTTTCGGGTAGGATTAGAACTAATTCTACCTGACATGACGTAAAAGCGGGTAGGATTAGAAAAAATGAATATAATGAGGTGTATTAGTTATTAATTGCCCTGCGAGAACAAAGGGAATACCTGCAATCATGATATTATAAAGTATATACAAAACAATAGATAGTGTCTCCGAAAATTGAAAGCATTTTGAAAATTTATTTCGAAGTCGAAACGTTGAAATAAATTTTCAAAATGCTTTTAATTTTCGGAGTATCTATTGTTTTGTATTTTATCAAAATACTTTGTGGTTCCCGTTATTACTGAAGTATATAGTACCACAAACAATCACTGTTATTCAACAGACATTAATCAGCCGTTTTTGCTGACTGTAACAAAGTGAACAGTGCGAAAATTCAAATCACTAATTTTTGGTGAAGACTCAGCCCTCCAATTTGAAAGCTCATAATAATACAGAGAACACAATCATATGTACACAATTATAATTTTAGTCTATAATAACCCATCTTACCCGACTTTCAATATTAGTTGTTAGTGCCACAATGACGTCTCGTGTAAGGCCACATATTCCTCTTATCGGTATGAAAAGGACAAGAAAAATGAAAATAAATCTTTCAGCTGTCGAGTACATTACTTGGAAAAATATCAAGATTTTGTTGGCATCTCACTCGATTGTATAATAGTTGAAGGGTCCTGGAAATTTATATACATTTATTAGACCTAACTAGAAAAAGCTGTGAAAAATGCAACTTTAGGTCCCTGGCATAATCGAACCTGCAGCACTCCAGCAACCGAGCCACAGAGGCCACTAAGCTCTCCAGCTCTATAACCGCAAGTTCATGTATATATAATTAATATGTAGGTAACTCCATACTATTCACAATCATTATTATTTGCGGAAATTGAAATCAATTCTTTCATTTTTTGTATTTCAGGGATAGGTACTGAATAACTATTATATAACTAGATGAACCTACCTATTAGGATCTAAGGTAGAGAAGTCTCTATTTTCTCTGACCCATGGCATCCAATCTTCCAATAAATAGTCCAACATTGGTAAGTTGTACTCTGAGCGTGTCTCTTCACTAAAGCCACGACCATCACTTGCCTTTGCCAGTTGGAGACGCTTTCCACAAATCTTGTTTCTTCATCATAGCCATTCAACTTTAGCCACCTGGCCACTGCAGGTGACAGAAGTTTCTCCGCATCACCAACACTCTGTTTCCTCTTTCCTGTCAATGGCGTATATGTCAGACCGGTGTTAGGATCGTGCATAGCTTTGACAAAGGCCTGAAGATTAATGTTGGGAATGTGTCCCTTACGGAGACTTCCTGTAATCCTTTTCAGCACATGGTTATGGTCTTCTCGATGGTGTTGTGGCTCCCCAGTTTTCTCACTCACTTCTGGTATGTAAAGATGCTCTTTTCTGCGAAGGATGAAGATTCATTTCCAAATGACATTTTTGATTCTCCATTCATAAGCTCTGCCAAGAACTGGACATCTTCCAATGGAATTGCCTTGTGGTTATTACTTGGTAAGATAGTACAGTCTACAGTAAAAAGAAACGACAGAGTGTAAATATATTTAAATGTAAATATGTTTAATGCTACCTATTGATACTGCTTTACATTGACTCTCCAGGTGGGGGCTAATACTGGAGCTTTTGGGGTTAACATTTTTTGGAACACTCAGTAAATTTGCCTAGATCAATGAAGAATGATTTAATTTATTACATAAATTTATGACACTACATGTAGCTGTATATCTACCCTTTTAAATAAGAAAGAAGAATTTCTCAATCTGGTTTGCTCCTTTTTCGACAGTCCCCTTGCATCATTTTTAGCATCCATTATAATCAGAACAACATACACTGCAGGTCTTTTGGATTCCTGTGCTCATAATGAGTGAAACTCTCCATCGCTGACAAATCCTGGGGAAAAATAATAAAATAAACTATAACAAACAAAATATAAACATGTAACTATATATATACCCTTTTCAATAGGTAGGAAGAATTTCTCAATCTGCTTTGCCGACAGTCGCCTTGCTTCATTTTTGGCATCCATCATAATCTGAATAACAAATACTGGTCTTTTGGATCCTTGTGTTCGTAACGAGTTAATCTCTCCATCACTACTGACAAATCCTGGGGGGAAATAATAAAATAAAAGTAAATGTTACCGTAGCAGGAAGCAATTATATCAACATACTATGTGAGATTTATAGATCCATACTCATCTGTCATGAACAGTATATAAAATGTTTAGCTGGACCTTCATGTATTGTTACACAATCACATAAAGGTACGTCACACAAGCACAAGAGCTGTTTGTGGAACAAAACCATACCAATCATGCTATAAGTTGGTTAAACACCTCGAACGTCAGCGTTCTCAGTGTTTAACCTATACTTAGTCAACTAATGGATTGAGTGGATATTTTTACCTTCTGAGACCATACCAATATCTTCCATGGCCGATTTCATTTCTTCATTCAGTTCTCTCATTTTCTTATCAATCAGACTATGGTAATTAACAACCCAAACAGGAATGGCATAAGGCTTGAAATTGTGTTTCTCTTCACTGAGCATAAATATTAGAATGTGTGAAGCAGCCTCCCTCTTCTTGCTTGACACACCCAAGGAAAGACCAAGTAACATAAACTGTGATTCCCCCTTTGAGTATCAACAATGCCTGGCTTTATACCACATACTTAAATTATGAGCACTGGAGTTTTAGTGTGTATTATTGTTCACACTGTACTGTACATGACTGTATCATAGCAGCGAACAGTACTGTTCAATAACAGAACATATCAACTTTATTACATGGACATTTACAATTATATAGCTATTAGTATTTAATTACTGTACCTTTCACATATTCCACCAAATTATTTTGAAGGGAACAAACAGCACTGCGGATGTTCATAGCATGGGTGCACCCACTCTCAATAATATGGATAATTGAGGTTGCTGATTGCATCAAGGATTGATACTTATTTAGTAAAGCACTATACTCATCCAAATTCCATGCAGAAGCAAACATTTAATTCTCAGAGGTACTAGGTGTTTGTCGCAGCTTATCATATACTTTCTTGGCTTCTATATGTGCTGATGTCAGGAATTCCTTTCATTATTCAACTTTGCCAGCTGCAACTTTAGATCTTCCTCAATGCAATTTAGTGGAGCTCGACTGTTTAATCCAACACAACATACAAATTTCAGATAATTTATGTATTCTGCATGTCGTTTCTCCAGATCACCATCACCCACATCTGACCATATGTTCTTCACAGACTCTCTCAAACCTTCTTGAAGGTCCATCCCGTCAGCTTTGATCCACCACCTTCCATTTGGATATATATATATAAAATGATAATATAAAATGAATAAATATGTACAAGTAATGTTGACTGACAGTGGAAACAAGTGTGATAAATTGTATTTAATTTATAATTTTGACTTTGTTATGTTTATATACACTTCCACACTCATTTTTTTACATGGATATAAAGGATTTTTGCATTGCAAATAATTACAGCGTTAATCATTTCCTTGTTTACTAGGCTAGCACTATATTAATTGGCCAAGTACTCATGTTGACCATCAGTCAATGAATACAAATACTAGTATCAACCTGAATCTTTGCACTTTTGTTGAAATCACCACCAAGGTTCATTCCCCTAATAGTTTGTGAAGAAGGTCCAGCAATATTCACTTTTTCCTAAAAAGTGAATAAATTAAAATGTAAAGTCCACTAAAATGTACAAGCTGGCTGAACTATCATGATCGCATCTTGAAATATATTTCCTCTTACATTTCAAACATGACATTGTCATAATGTCTTAACCAAACCTATTGGCTGGTCAAGTTTATTTCTGGTCCCAATTTGTCAAAATTTATGAATTTTGGTTCAGTACCCTTCCCAATCTTCAAATCGCTCCACAGTAACATGTTAAAACATATTTACATAAGTATAGTGTTCTCTTTTACTTATATCTTCTTAATAAAAAACAAAAATGTTAAAAGCATGTTAAAGCTCTTACTGTACCATGCTTTCCTGAATTTAAGATTGCCTGTTTTCATTGGTAGGTTTATAGAAAATACTGTATCCTTCTCTTTAATTAATACAACATTGTACAGTACCTGTAATGGATCTCCTCTGATTATTCTGCCAACATGAACTGAATTATTTGTGACACTGACATCTTCATCCACATCTTCTGTGTTCTCCCTGCTTTCTGCAACAACAACATCCGAATCATTTGCAAAACTGACAGTAGATTAATTTAAAAGTTCAAAATCATCTCCAAACGATTCTTGCAATGCTTGGGAAAGAATGTCAGTTGATGCCAAGGTGTTACTTGTCAGAGATACATCTCCACACTCTAACTCATATGACCACAATGATCCAAGATGCATGGATGCCCCATTTGTTCCCAAACAAAGTGTACAAACTCTGAAACCATGATTTATAATCCCCAGATGGTTCAAGAAACTTTACATCGTCTGATGCAAAAAACTTCAAATTGTGAGCAATAAGCCTGAAAGGCATTCTATCTAATGGAAGTCTTGGAATATCCATTCCAGGGCGTTTTTCTCCAAAACAGCGGGTAGCATGGTATATGATGTTATCTTTACCAGCACTTTGTAAAACACTCATAGCTTTCATTACAAGTGGCAAGAAGTCATAGGGAACAAAGATAGTACCAAAATTAAGACAGTCTGGTGTACTATTAATCCACACATGAAACAAATGGACAAGCAGTTGTTCACATTGCCTTGAAGTTAACTTCTTGAACCCAGATGAAACATCAAGTATACATCCAGGAAGTTTAATGACATCAGTGTCGCACAATGGTGAGAATCCCAGTAATGGAGATTGTACCTGGGTAAATTGGTCACTATGAACTTGCAGGCTCACAGCTGGACATCCATTTGAGGTGCTACTTGTCTTCCCCACATTAAAATAACAAATGTTATATTCATCTTCTGCTTCTTCTGTTGTTTCAAACTTTTCTTTTAAAAATCGTCTGACTTTATCTCGGCATGCACCTCCTATGAGGAAATAAACACAAATTTAAACTTATCAGAAGCATGTCAATAATTGATTACTTACAATGCCACAGGGATATTTTTAGGAATGTACTCACTAATTACATTTGTATATGTTAATTAACCCCATTAAGCCGCAGTGCGCCCCAGTGCACCTTTTTTAAACTTGTCTAACACCAGACTATTTTACTCGTCAATGGGGTAGCTTTACAGCTCAATGGGTTAATGATGATTTTTTACAAACAATTAAGCATTTTCAAGTACTTACCAGTCCGATTCGTTTGTTGATTGGAACAGTTAACTGCTTCAGCACATTTGTTCCAAAACTGCTCATTCTTGTGTGTTGGCCACACGGTACTAGAAGCTTCATCTGGTGCATGATAAAGTGCCACATATTCCACCAAAGATGAAATGTCATCATAACTCCATTCATTCTGTGTCAATTTGAAAAAATATATATATAATTTTCAACCAACTGTAGCAATTAAAACAATTCATGGGAATTGTTATCATATAGCATACAAAATATGACCAAATGGACTACAATATTTCTATATTTTAATGTTGTATTAAGCCTACTGGACATGTCATGTGGGCTGAATATCCCACAAACAGGAAAATTACACAGAAACTACAGATTCTCCCTTTTTTTTAATTACAGTCCCAGTTTGAAACGAAGATTTCCTTGTGGTCTTTTTTACATTTTCTTGCATATGCCTTTTTGGTGGTTTCTTTCCATGTGTAGCACCAGTTGGAGGACTGTGATATCTCTTGGTGCTTTCAGACATTAGATACTTTGTTAAGATATAACTAGGTGGTGTTGAACTATGGAAAAAAATTGAGAAGTATACATAAGACTCACAACATTATAGTTTTAATATTTTATAGTTATAAATGTACAATATATTTTACAGGCAAAGAAGGGTTCACACTTCATTATTGCAGGTGGTTTTTATTATATATTAACATTGATAGGTGCATTAAACACAATGTTTGTTTGCCTAAAACATGTATTATAATATCAATTAGGATCTTATAGCTCAAAACAAAACTTAAAATATGTGGATATTTTGTGTTTAATATTAATGAACCTTAACAATCATACAACTACAAGGATACAAAGTATCTAGACGATTCATAGCATAGCCATAGTGGTGTACAAGAATATGATCATCCATATTAAAAGCGTAATATTTCGTGAATGGCGTCGGGGGGCGAATGGTAAAAGTTGTAAATTAGACATCTGTTTTAAATATTGGTGACAAATAATGGACGTCAGAGAAGTGAGAAAACATATTTTTTCATTTAAATGTCGCTGACACAGACAGGGTTTGTTTACACGTGTGTGAGTTAAGGGACCCATTGAGACACACTTACCCGACAAAAGACATAATATATTCAACAGTAAAACAAAATGCGCCAAGATATGCATTTCTATCAAGGAAAATTTACATACAGAGTGAGGAAAATATGCAAATTCTAAAGCTGAAGATTTCCTTGGCTTTGTGTTTGTTGTGAAGCGCAAATGTAGATACGTTCTGCTGATTGGTTAAACTGTGCATGTGACTGCCTGTCTAACCTCCTCTGTTTGTGAGCTGTGT
>CACRXK020017799.1:0-10380 GCA_902702795.2 Paramuricea clavata
CCTATGATTTGATGAAGCCAAAATAGTTTTTCTGAGTTATGAGCAGAAATACTTGACCCCAAACGTCGGGCTATATATCAAATTGAAGCTATTGAAAATTGCTATTAGGTGTGGAAATTTCAAGACTTCAGCGAAAAGAAAAATCTTTAAAAAATACAAAAACAACTGCAAAACGGCAAATTTTCGGTAATTATGTTTGTAATTTTTCAATATTTCCCTTTTAGCTAAAGTCTTGAAATTTCTACACCAAATAGAGTTTTTCAATAGCTTCAATTTGATATATAGCCCAACGTTCAGTGTTGAGTATTTCTGCTCATAACTCAGAAAAACTAAAATGCACTTCAATTCCCCCCCCCCCCCTGAGTTAGCCTTCCAGTTTATTTATAGTTCAATGTGTTTGAATTATACGCGTGATGGCACAGCGTGCGCACGTTCAAACTTTCCCGCGAGGAATCGCTTCCGGTGGCGGCACTTCGAAATGTTTTAAGTCGTGAAAAGTCACAGTCAATTTCCGCAGGATTCCGAACTTCGTTCCGAACTTCGCAAGTTCGTTGCCAAGTTCAAAAGTTCATAATGAAATTCACAAACAGGTTTGTAAACAAAGACTCTGATTGGCTATTAAATCAAACCTGCCAATCAAATGCCCAGTTTACAAACCCGTTTGTGAATTCATTATGAACTTTTGAACTTGGCAACGAATTTGCGAAGTTTGGAACGAAGTTCGGAACATTTGAGTGAAAAGTCAGCTGAAATTGACTGTAAGTTGATTTGATAATATTTTTAGAATATGATGCATATACATTTTTTGCATTCCTTATCCGAACCAGGAATCGCTAACAAATTCACCAGAGGTTTTCCTATTTCTTCGCGCGTTTTCTCGCAGTTCTCGTTCGCCAAACCTAAAAAACCTCTGGGCTAGGGTATAGCCCCATCAATGAATCGACAAACGTATAATATGGATCTTTTTCCAGTTGCTGTAAATGTTCGAGTACATCTCTGTCAACCCCCCGTTTAAGTACCCTCATTGCCTCAGCGAACTCACTCCAAACCATACGCTTAGCATTCACTCGTTCGATCGCTTGTTAACCATACATTTGCCATCGTTCGTTTTCGTTCATCACGCGGCAGTCCTGTTGCCCTTGACTAAGACGACCGACTTTGACAACCATTACAGGATTCCACACAAAGTCTTTGAACTTCTTGTGCGACTGCATTCGCATATTTTTCTTCTAATACACTCCATGACTGATGCAGAACTAAGCGTTGTAATCCCACTATTGTGTCACACACGTGGAGGGACGTTAAAAATGCCTAGTCAGCAAGTTTCACCCGATCTTGTCTAATCTCGCCGCGTGACGTCATGCATATATTTATTGAACTGCATATATAATGTGCGGCCCAGTTGCATAATGCCTGGTCAGCAAGTTTCACCCGTTCTTGTCTAAGCTCGCCCGCGTGACGTCATGCATATATTAATTGAACTGCATATATAATGTGCGGCCCCCTTAATTACCTGCATATATAATGATGCGGCCCCTTGCATAGTAATTACTTGCATATTACTTGTACCGCGCTGAATCATGTGAACAAAAGTTAGATTTTTTTCAAACAGCTTTAAATACTGGTTTGGACTGTTTTTTCCCTAGTAAAATTGTAAAGTTGCACGATCATGATAAACCTTGGGTTACAGTCGCATTTAAGAAAATTATAGAAAATAAACAAAGAGCGTTCCGTCAGGGCAAAAGTTTGCTATATTGTAGATTGAGAAATCTTGCCAATAGAGAAAGTAAGAGACTCAAGTCAACCTTCCTTAAGAAAAAGATGGATGAGTTAAAACTAAACCCCAATGCTAAAAAATGGTGGCAATGTATAAAACAGCTTGCGGGTTTCGCCAAGAACAAAACATTCTCTAATTTCGTTGTAAACAACCAGGTTTTTGCTGGTAAAGAGTTAGCAGATAAAATCAATGATGTTTTTGTCTCATCTACCCAAGATATTCCTCCCTTGAATAAGTCTCCAGTTGATGACCTAATTGAAAATGGCAGTACAAGTATCCTTCCACAGTTTATTATCGAAGAAAAAGATGTATACTGTAAATTGTCCGCCATCCCCGTTTCCAAATCACCTGGTCCTGACGGAATACCTAATTGGGTGCTTAAATCTTATGCATATGTTCTTTCTTCCCCTGTGGCATCGATTTTCAACGCTTCGATTCAAGAAGCAGTTGTACCCTCAATGTGGAAAAAAGCGAACGTTATCCCTGTTCCAAAAAAATCAGTCCCTAAAGACATTTCTAAAGATTTGCGCCCTATCTCACTTACCACCACTTTATCCAAAATTTGCGAACTGTTTGTTACAGACTGGTTACTTAAGTCAATTGGTGCAAAGATTGATACTCGGCAGTTTGGCTCCGTTAAAAATTCCTCGGCTACTCATGCCCTACTGAGCCTGACCCATCACTTCCTGAGTGCTACAGATGCTTCAAGCAATGCGGTGAGAGTATTCTTGCTTGATTTTGAAAAAGCTTTTGATCGAATAAATCACAACATACTGGTGAATAAGCTACAACAAATGAGTGTTTCCCAAACCATTATAAATTGGATTAGAAGTTTTCTCTCTGATCGTAAACAACGAGTCAAGTTGGCTAACTGTCATTCGGACTGGCAAACGTTAAACGGTGGAGTGCCGCAAGGGTCGGTGTTAGGGCCGCGCGCGGCTTTGTTCCTTGTTATGATAAATGATCTTCTTATTGATTGGAGCGATAGATGGAAGTATGTTGATGACAGTACGTTTGCTGAACGAGTTACATCAACTGAGAGTAGTGAACTACAAGATCTAGTGAATGTTATCTATAATTGGTGTTAAAATAAGTTCTTTGAATGTTTGCATGGCGATAAAATATAATTGATTTTGTTTGTGGAAACACCACGTAAATTTATTACTGCAAAGCTTTCGATCCGTAAGCCCGGATCTTCATCAGTGCTAATAATATGTAAATAATAAACAAGTAATAATAAACAAGTAATATTAAACAAGTAATAATAAACATATAATATTAAACAAGTCACATATTATTAGCACTGATGAAGATCCGGGCTTACGGATCGAAAGCTTTGCAGTAATAAATTTACGTGGTGTTTCCACAAACAAAACCAATTAATTGGTGTGAAGTTAATAATATGAAGCTCAACATCGGTAAATGTAAGGAAATGGTAATTGACTTTGCAAGAGAAAAACATGAGTTCTTACCGTTAACTATAAATAACGTTGGTATTGAGCGGGTAAAATCTGCCCGAATTCTTGGTCTTTCAATTCAAGATGATTTGAAATGGAACGAGCATGTGAACTATATTGTTAAACTAGAAGTTACTATCGCAAGGAAAATGCTGCCTCAACCCCAAGGGATTAAAGGCAGCATGCACAATTTGCTGAATAACGGGCTGTTTATATGATCCCGCTTTGCCAGGAGATGTGAGGCAGGATGATTTTGATGTGCTTAAATTTTTCTAGAGATGGATTTCTAATTTTTTCTAGAGATGGATTACAGTATGGTTAGTAACTGTAAACAAAAGTTTGCCTGTTCAAACATAATATAACCTTCTTGAACCACAAGATCTTCTCTAGATTTGAACTACTTCTCTACATTTGAGCGTTTGAACTTTCATTTAGCCTAGTGACTAATATTTTAATACATCAAAATCATCCCTTCTTCCATGACATGCAAACAGCCCTTAAGACACCTGTTCAGGAGGTAAGAAAACTGCAATTTGAATATCAAACATCTTGCACAAATTCGAAGGGCGACTGAAAGTTCTAATTCCACTTTCTTGGCATGGGCGGTTTTATATGAATATCTTCAATGCTTATAACGTCTTGCTGTTGTATAATTATAATACTGTCAGTGGTGAGGCTAGCCATAGCAACAAGTCATGCTATGCAAGTTTTTCATGATTTGCATTATTCAAATAGATGCAGGTTTATCAGTATAGCATGCATTCAGTATGGCCAGTTGCCATGGCTAGCTTGCCACTGAATACTGTACAATGTTTAAATGTACAGGTTGGAATATTTTGCAGTAATAAATTTACGTGGTGTTTCCCGACAAACAAAACTATTATATATTTTATCGCCATGCAAACATACAAAGTCAAATAACTTATTATGTACAATGTTTATATAAATACTAAGGGCCTGTTTACATGGAGGCGAGTTGCCCGGCAAGGCGAGTTACTCGGCAATGGCGAGATCCCGGCTATTATAGAAACTAATAGTAATCCCGGGTGACTGTTTACATGATGCAGCCGAGTAACTCGCCTTGGCGAGTTCCCGGCAAGAAGAGGCGGGATCTCGCCTAGGTAACTCGGCCACCCGAGATAGAATGTAATATGTGTTTTGCCATTGCAATATAATAGCTCAAAAATACAAACAAATCGATAGATAAGTTTTCCTGAATTACTCGGTGCTTATTCTTGCACTTTTACTATATTTGTAATGTTTTTAGCGTTTCAAACGACTTACATCCTTTTCTGTTTTGGCGCCATTTCGGCGTCATGCGACAAATGCCGAGTAACTCGGTTCCATATAAACAGAGCGCTTGTTTGTCCCGCCTGGGCGAGTAACTCGCCTTGCCGGGTAACTCGCCTCCATGTAAACAGGCCCTAAGTTGGGGTTTGTTCCAATTATTGTTTTAATGCCACCTTCAAGGCTGCCCATATATATCACAGAACAACAGAACAATATCAATATGCTGATGGGCAGACAATATCTATTTGTTGACATTTCTAATTGTGAGCATTATCGAAAAATATAATACACTGTGAAATGTAGTGACACAGCCAGATGAATATATTATATATATGAATGTAGGCTGGTAGGATTATTTCATATTATGCTAACAATAAACACACAGTCATCAAAAATCAGTTGACATACTATTACATGTAATCATATTGCTGGTATAAAGTTAATATTTGCAGAGAACAATCCACACTGGGTTGCTCTAGGGATCTTATCACAGTAAAACTGATTTAACAACATTCCGCGTTTGTTGTTAAACTACAGTATACCTAAGTGAAGATATCGAAAAACTCCAGAAGCGGGCTCTGCGTATTGTCTTGCCATTCGCCACTTACAGAGAAGTTTGCAGTACTACTCATATACCCTTACTGAAAGATCGGCGGCGATTATTATGCGAACGTTTTTTTGTTAAAAATGCACATGGAGACAAATTGGGTGACCTCTTACCGCCTAAACTTGAACATAACTATAATACACGTTATGGAAGCGATTATAATAACTATAGTTGTAAAACGGACAGATTTATGAAATCGTTTTTTCCACAGACGGTTTCACATATGAATAGACCATAATTTTAATATTTTTAAATTTGAACTCTATAACTTTTTCAACTGAACTTATGAATAATTTTATGCATTTAGATATTCATATTGTAGTATAATGAGACTTTTTACTGATGTAATTTAACCTAAAGGTTACAAATCGGTATTTTATTAAATTAAATTATTAAATTATTAAATATATATAATGGCCCCCCTGTGGCCCCCTAAAAATCCGGGTCGAACGGTACCTACTATATTACTTATGTTGTTTACGTCCAGCACGCATAAGATTACATAATTCAAAATGATTCGAGCAAAATGGTCTTTTTCTGAATGCTCTGATTAATATTTCCCTCCATGCCAGATTCAACACGAAACTCTTCTTTGTAAAACGTTTTTAAATATTCTTCACTGAAATTAACAGCTTTTGCCGCTAAACTCTTTAACATATTACACGTACCTTGAAATGAATCAAATAAGTTTAAATCATACAGGTCACTTTTTATTTTGAGATTTAAAAAACCTAAAACAAGTTAATAAAAGAAACTTCTTGATACAATGAATGGGAAAGTTGCGCGTTTTAGGACTTGAACATCAAAGTCACAAATAAACAGCCAAAACAAACTTACCCTATACTTCAAGATTTGCCATATACTAAATCAATTCGTAATATGTACTCAGTTGTGTGAAAGATTTTCCAAGATCGGTGAGATGACCACCCATGCATAGCCATGCACCCGCGATTATTGATAAACGTTAGACTTCGCTAATGCTAGCCGAGTGGAATTCGTACCCTCACTCACCCCCCGACTTACGCCCGCGGAACAGCGCTTCGCGCTTTTGTTCGGGGATAAAGGTGTCTAAAGCAATTCTTAGTTTTTTAATTTAAGTTAAAATTGGACGTGCAATCACAATTATTTCACTGCGAAGTGCTCCATTCTGGTATATTAGATTTTACAGAAGCTAATATATGCAGTTAAATATTTTTTTTAAAAGATTTAACAATTATTCGCCGAAGGCGAAGTCATTGCCGGCGAATATTCACCGAGACGAAGTCGAATAATTGTTTTAGTATAACTTTTTAGTGTGAAGTTTCACTTCACACTGTTGTGATGGCTGGCGAATTCACACGAATCAGTCAGTCAATCAGTCAGTCAATCATAGAGTAAACTTTCCGGGGGGTGTAAACGATTTATGTTCGCAGTGATTTATTGTACTTAGTCAGTGCTTTGAAGGTTATTTAAGCGATTTTATTTATTTTCTTTAAATATTCTTTTGTCCTTTTGCCAAGTTCACAAAAATTTCGAGGAACTGTTGTCGTTATTGTCAATTTTTGTAATTTTAGAACATTCGCTTCTCATGTTGTGTAAAGGATCTTTCCCCCGGAACACCCGATTTTTTCTATAGCAGCGCAAATGCGCATGCGCTCTGAAGCCGTAGATCACGATGCCAGGAAGGAGCGACAGTGTTGTTTTCAAATGTATAAACATTGCAGACGTAAATATTGAGTAAATCTTTGAGAATCTACGCAATATATAAATTTATGTTGTGCATGACGGTCTTTCAATCAAGTACTGATATATGTAGACGGTATATTCGTTATACAGAGCTAGGAAGGAGGGACAGTGTTGTTTTCAAATGTATAAACATTTCAGACGTGAATATTGAGTAAATCTTTGAGAATCTAGGCATTCAATTGAGGGCCGACATTATTTTCACGGCATACTCATTATACAGAGGTACAGTACGTAGGCAGAAGCGAGACAGTGTTGTTTTCAAGTATATAAACATTTCAGACATGAATATTGAGAAAATCTTTGAGATTCTACGCAATAATACAATATTATGTTATGCATTACCGGCATTCAATTAAGTGGCCATCGATATTATTTAGACCGTATACATTGTCATTGACTGTATAAGGTGCTACATCACAGAATAGATGGCTACACTCAGTACAAACAGCGAAAAATTGCATCAGATATGTATCAGATAAATAAAGCATAAACAACTATTAGTCTATTAAACAGAAGCGGGTAAACGTTTGTGCGGCGTTTACGAAGAAAATACCTTGCGAGACTAAAGAAATCAGTTGAGTCAGAGCTCCTTATTACTCGCTGGGGCACAGGGGCGGATCTAGGATTTTTCGTACCTCAGTCAAAAATTTTTGGCGGACGGGGCGTTGTTGGCGCTGGGCGTGGTCTCGACTGGGCTTGAAAAAGTATTTAGATTAAATTTAAATTGATAAACTCAAACGAACATTTGATTCTTATCCATTGTAAGAAAAACTACAAATGCACAAAGATATATTGATCCTATTTCAATACAAAATTGTATGGATATGTCACTATGATATAATACGTTAAAACTCAGCAGCAATTTAACATGTTTGTCTGTGGATTAATGAATCGTCGTCATATTGGTACTATATACCTATAAGTGTATCATTGAAAAACTTGTAAAATCATATGGCAGCAAATGCATTAAGGAAATATACTGTTCTGCTACCACAAACACGGAACTATACAAATAATTGCCAGTAGCCTCAAATCCAAAAAAAAAAACAACCAGATATTCATTAACTAAGTCAAACACTATTACATTAACAAGATATAAAGATGCATGTTATGTCAAATATTAATAAACTAGTAACATCAGAATGGCTACCAGTCAATGAGCTTTTCAAGCTAGCTTGTTAAATATTTCACATCATCATGTTACACCAGACCAATGCGGTCGTCTATTAAAACAAGCCATGTCGATAGGCTATGGACAAACAATATTCTATAAGGCTGACATGTTGTGTGATCGATGCATAAATATAACGAAATCTTAAATAAAACTTCACTATAAACATGAGAATCAACAAATGCTTACATTGTGGACACTGAATATAACATATTTTAGCTTCTTGACGCGAGAATTATGCTAATACAGCATAGCGAATATTAAAATATCATATGTCAAACAATCTTTAACAACAGCGATGGCTTTGGTACTCCGGTTTAATATAAACTAAAGATACATCACTATAAAACCATAAATTTCTCTACCTTATTGCAATGCAAGCTTTGTCTTTCTTATCTCGAACATACTTCGGAATGTCGCTCTCTGTGCCAAAATTTCTAGCGAGGCTTCTGCTTGTGTTGTTGATGGCGCTCACTTCGCCGCTCAGTAGCTCGTTAACAGAATTCGTCCGTGAAGCATCGATATCCTTCTCAATAAGTTCCGTATACAAACGTTGTAGAGATTCCAAATGGTTTGCCGCAATCGCAAACTGAACATTGTGAAAATGTTTCCAGATATCGCTGGTAGAGATCGCTCGTAAAAATAGTAAAATTTCGCACATGCCAGACGTTCGAAATAGTAAACACTCATATACACCGAATGCCGTGTTGACGAATACCCCACGCTGCGAATCCGTCGAAAATATAAGCCAATGACAATGCAGAATTTTTTTAAATGAATTAATAAAATAATCAGAAGGCTCATACAGAGCCCCTGAATCTGCAAATCCGTCAGGCCTCCCCACAGATCCGTCGCAAATGGCCGTAACCATGGAAATGAGCGTGTCAGCCAATCAGATAGCCGGATTCAACCCCCGAATCCGTCAACATTCATGCGTAAGACCGCTGTTCGTGACTGACTAATATTACTTTGCCGAAGCTCTGCCGCAGCATGAAACGTATAACTGGATTACGATTCAAAATTTTAATAACTCGATCTACTGGCCGCTATAGATACAGTAGCTGGAGTCGAATTTTTTTAATTAAGTAGGCAATTTTTACTTCAGTCGCGCGACTGATTTGACGACCCCTAGATCCGCCCCTGCTGGGGCACTCTGTGCCCTGGCGAGTATAGGTTTCGGCACGCGTGGTGGATGTCGGATGTCAGATGTCAGATGTCAGATTTCCGATCGTCGTTGATAGCCACAAAATAGAATATTAATGAGCTGCTTGATCCTTTTCAAAATGGCGGGGCCTTTCGTGGAGTGGGCAAAATGTTTCAAACAATTCCGGGGCCCATTTCGTGAAAATTTTGGCCGAATTGTGCCTGTTTTCTATGGATTTTGCTTTGTGTCTAACTCTGGACATTCATTCTAGTTTATTTAATGCGTTATTCTTGGTGCACGACTCTGAAAATCCGAAATTTGGATCGTTGAATAATTTCCCGTGCACGATCATAATATACCGAATCTGAATATAAAGGAGCCAAAGACAATTTCAAGGTAAAAGGTTATTTATTAAAACTACGTTGTGCAGTTTAAATTATAACTACTTTTTGAGAAGCATATTGGTGTCATATCAATATAAAATTTATCGAACAACAGTCCGTGAAAACTGTCTGTAGACTCTGTAGTGTACTCAGTGCGAAACATGATATTGTATTTGTAATGCCTCTTATAAATGGCGCAATAAGGATAAAATACCACCGTTCGATTCAGCGTGAGAAATTGTACTTACGGATGTCAAATGTATTACTAAACAGCAGTATTCTAGCGATTTATGGCCTTTGAAAATGAAGCGAAATTGTTTTGTTGACATCAAATCACTATCACTCGCAGTGCGTTTGTCCTTGACCTTGTATTTGTATTGCCTAATTAATGGCGCAATAAGAATAAAAATACCACCGTTCGATTCAGCGTAAGAAATTGTACTTACGGATAAGAAATTGTACCTACGGATGTCAAATATATTACTAAATAACTGACAACAGCATTCTAGCGATTTATGGCCTCTGACTTTGTCTTTGAAAGCCAAGCGAAATTGTATTATTTGTTGACAAATCGCTCAAATTATAAAAGATGCAGTACGTTTGATCCTTGATAACTTTGGTATCATTGGTTTCTCTTTTTCGGCCGTACACCAGTGGATTCGTCTCACTTCTCTCTTCATTTTCAGTGGCGGAAATCTTGGTGGGGCCGGGGGGGGTTCCCCACCTTCACGGAAAATTGACGAATTTTCGGAAATTTTGACCTAAAAGAGGGCTAAAAACAGTCTTTTCGAGTGCAAATGGGGGGGGGGGGGTACGTCGGAAATTT
>CACRXK020017800.1:0-10380 GCA_902702795.2 Paramuricea clavata
TCGCTTGAGAGCAGTCGAGCGAAGAACATGCCCGGAAACGTGGGTTTCACATTTCAGCCTCCCGTCGATTTTCGACAAATAAAAGACTAATATTATTACTAGAAAATAGAAATACATTTAAATGGTATAAGGCCACACAAACCATTATTTTAAATCCAAAATTTATCGCTTTATTTATCGCCTTCGTTCTCAACTTTTACAATTTGCTGAATGCCGAATTCGCAATTTGCCGAACAGTAACGAAGCAATTTGCCGACTGGGGCCGACTTGCGAAAATTATTGGGGGGGGTGAAGCACCCCCCCCCCCACACACACCCCCGCTCGCGACGGCCCTGGTGGTCTTAGTCCAATCACTTTCCGGCTGCCGGAAAAGAAATGCAAAGCTGCTTTAATTTCAATCCCTTTGAAAGTTTCTTATAAAATAACTGAATAAATAAAAGCACAGCATCTTATTTTGTGCATGAATTGAAACGTATTTGTTCATGTAATTAGTATTTGTATAAAATTTAGAAAGATTTAAACTTTTCCGCGTCCGTGTGAATAACGCTTGATTGCTTTCCAGTTAGGTTATGTTAACAAATTTGTTAGTTTATATAGGTATATGTATATATAGGTATATATATATAGGTATATATATATATATATATATATATATATATATATATATATATATATATATATATATATATATATATATATATATATATATATATATAGTTCACTGATCAAGTGACAGATTAAAAAATCTTTTGTCTCATAAACCAGTCAGATTTAGAACCGAAATGCGGTTGTAAAAACATTGACTTTTGTTAATAAGGTTTGTATCAGGCCTATTTGTTTTGGTAATAGCATGGTTTCGAGTGCAATTTGGATATAACATGCACGAGTGAGTTTTTCAAAGACCTCAAAACAGCACGAGTCCGAAGGACGAGTGCTATTTGAGGTCTTTGAAAAACTCACGAGTGCATGTTTATCCAAATTTCACGAGAAACCATGCTATTACTTATTAATAATTTACATAAAAATGTTCGAGACAATTGTAGTTTTAACTTACGCGTTTATAGCGAACATTCCACTGACAAAGTTTTCCTGCCTTTGTTATATCACATTATACAACGCTAACAGCTTGAAAATTCCACTCAACTATGTAATTTTTGTTAGTCTTGTTTAAGGTAACTGCTTTTCCATTTAAAAATAAAGATAAAAGCCATATTTTCCACGCGAAGGCAACTTTTACTTGTGTAGCGCGGCGCCATGTTTGTTTTGTTTTGAAGCAATCTGTGACCGTTACTTCTTTAAACTAAATTTCTTTAAACTGATTGGTTGATTTAATCATCACAATGTTTTTCCACCAATCAGATCAGTTTGTTACAGATTTTTGCACTGTGATTACAGAAAATTGCACTGTGATTACAAAAAATTGCACTGTGATTACAGAAAATTGCACGGCTGTTTGGGATTAACTTTACTGAAATCAACCAATCACAGTCGAGTAATATCTTTATGTATATTATTAATTTCCTTACTAAGATACATGTGATTAATTTTATATTTATGTTTACGGACTAAATCCATCTGATTGTTTTTTTTTCCCCGTGATCGCTTTTATTTTCACTGGCAGGCTGCTCAGTTTACTGTTTATAGAATACACTAATAGAACTGCACTAGTCTAACAGGAAATGGTTACACGAGTGTTCAGAACATTCTTGCAACTGTGTTCGCGGGTCCATTCTATTAGTGTGCTAAAAATCCGGAGTACTACGCCTTTTGTACAAAAGCACGTCATGTAATTTGACCGATCCAGGTTACTATAACTTCGCGACGAAGGGCCTTCACTCGAAACGTTGACGTTCTGCTGATATTTTTCAGGCATGCCATCTCCGTCACTACCTACACCGGCCGGCACCGACCTTTCGAGATTTCATATCTGAGTCAACCATTTGCAAATGTTAAAGAAGAGAATCAACTTGTCCCTACCTTGACAACTTCTGCCATTTCCGGTGGAACCTGGCTTACATTCACAGGTATAGGAACCCATTGTATCAGTACAGTTTGCATCACTATGGCAATCATTAATTCCCGAACACTCGTCAATATCTAAATAAGAGATTCCGTAAATTATAAGTAACCAGCTAGAGTTCTATCAACCAAGTCCAATGTCGTGAAAATGTCTGGGTTCAAGTATTTACTTCGCAAGGAAATCAATTTTGATAATAATTAATTGCTTTCATTGCCATAAATATTTAACATGAAACTTTACAATTCATAAATATGAATATTCGCTCAGCTTACAGCTCAAGTTCTTTGCGAGCTTTATAGGTAACACATATAGGAAAAACATTCAGCATAACTCGAGGCGTAGCCGAGTGTTTTACACGCTTCTCGAGTATTCTCCCAACATTCCCCGAGTGAATTATCACACCATAAAAGCATGAGACGAGTTTTATTTCTTTTATAATATCAGTGGAAAATATTACATGGTATAACCAAGTTTACTCAAAAGATCAACTTTGAAATTCGCCTAACATGTACTCAGTGACATCACGCGCATGCTTTTAGCCTTGTACTGACGTTTGAATTTTTAAGCGAGCAAAGGAGTAAAATCAATATAAAATTTTAATATCATTTTGATGCTAATGTTGCGGAGAAACTAAAATGAGGGAGAAAAAACTCCAGTGGTACACACACTAATTTGCTAATGTTTTTCAGCCTTTGCGCTGTTGGATTTGCCATGAAAGACGTTAAGTCGTAGGGTAAGCATTGAAGGTACTTTTCTAAATCACTTATGTTCAGTTTTTTTTTCCTTTTTCTATATTTTTGTCATTCCTATGTCTTTTTCAAGTTTTTCCTCGGCTATTTTGCACGCTTTTAATTGCCCAAAACTTGTCGAGAGAGAAGAAAATTGACGAATACCAAGCCGGTTAATTTTACTGTTTTCACACATAGAACTATATATAGATAAAATTGCTTTGTTTCTTTGGTCAATTCCTTCTTGCTTTCTGATAAATTTCGCATTTTAAAAGCTCTAGCTATAGGTTTGTTTATATTTTGGGCTAAAAAGCAGAGATAAAGAGGGGAAAACACAGAAAGAGCAAGGCAGTGCCACGGAACATTGCATTATTATACGTCAAAATGTACGCGCATTAGCCAATCAAATTATCTGTTATATCCCACTTATATTATAAACTGCTATAAAGCGATTTCGATTTGCAATTTAAAGCAAGAAGTAGTTTGTTGGATAAAACATATTTACGTGCATTATAAATTAATCAAACCAAGGAAACAATCCTACTCCCCCAGTCAATCAGTATTCTGTTATTTTGGTGTAAATAAATAAAGAAATACTGAAAATGTTAGCCTGATTAAAAGCGCTCTACTGCAAAAAGTATACATGTCATGCACTAAAATTCCATTTCTTATCAACATTTCATAGATAAAGTTAATAAAGATATTTCTCATACTTTGGCAATTTACGCCATCGCCGCTGAAACCTTCACGACACACACATGTAAAAGAACCAGTGGTATTAGTACAGTTTGCATTGTCATCGCAATTATGTGAGGATGCATCAGCACATTCGTCAATATCTAAAATTAATATAAGATATATTTCATAAATTCATAAGAAACAATATCAATAGTAGTCTATCGCCGGATTTTCCGAGAGGAAGGTCGTAAGCGAAAATATAAAA
The DNA here is from genome assembly GCA_902702795.2 of Paramuricea clavata. Lineage (NCBI taxonomy): Eukaryota > Metazoa > Cnidaria > Anthozoa > Malacalcyonacea > Plexauridae > Paramuricea > Paramuricea clavata. Next base: position 3,692 of record CACRXK020017800.1, read on the forward strand.
ATGGAGAAACCAATTTTTTGGATATTCTTCACACTTTTCGGCCATTTTAACTTCGCTAACCACCCCATGGTATATCAAGCACATTTAATTAAACTATTACTATATATTTAAGATCCGCTTAAAATTCCCAAATGTAAAAACAGCATGTGAGTTATACCACGACTCTGTCCCAATCATGCAGATAAAAAAACAATAGAAAATTGAGGAAAAAGAATGTTGATGAACGTTTTTCAAATAAATATCGGAACTTTTGGTAACAAATTCAAAGCTGCTAAGATGCATGTACAGTGTACAAAATAACGTGTTGGGTATTTTATGGGGTGGCAATCGAAATTTATCTGATTGCCATGCACGACTGAAATATTTTCTACAGGTTTGCAATATTTCAAGAAAATTGATTTCAACTCGGGAAACTGGCCATATACTGTCATCATCATTGATATTATTTGTCTTCGAGTAGTACTTCCCCGAATGAAAATGATTCTTTCAGAGAACTGTCGGCATGCATGAAGTCGATATAATCGTATGCATCATCACATTGGACACTAAAACTCATTTATATGAGAAAGGCTTGGCCATGACCGGGAAACGACGTAGTAATACCTGTGCTGAAAAATGTTTTCCACTAAATCGATAGATATATAGATAGTTTAGAGTCCTTTGAAATTTGAAAAGGCAGAGGGAAAAATCTGACAAAGATAAAGGTCCTGCAATTAATGGTTCACCTGAGGTTCTGTACAATGTTTCAAAGATGTACATAGTACACTGTATTTCGTACATCTTCGGAATGGATATTGAAAAAGAAAATCAGTTTTTATCCTACCTTCACAAACTACGCCATTTCCAGTGAAACCTTCCTTACATTGACACGTGTAGGAACTATTTGTATTAGTACAATTCGCATTATCATGACAATCATCGCTTTCCAAAGCGCATTCATCAATATCTAAACGAGGAAATATTCATAAGTAACATAATTAGAAGCCTATAATAATTTTTACCATTAAATATATTTTTTTCTGTTTTCATTATAGAGTTGTTGACAGTAACTACACTTGACTTGTGCTAGATGATTTTATATCAGTTGTCGTTCTTCCAAGAAGGCATGTATTGACCATCTCTGACAAATGGAATACAACGACAAAATAACCAGACTGACTGTCAAGGAAGACGGTTATGCTATCCAAAGCTTCAATCCGGCTACAGGTGTAAAAAATGTTTGTCAAGAAATTGTATCCGTACTGTTTGACCTCAGTTGTAGGATCAAAATGTTATCATCTTGTAGGAATAGTGGCGTCGCCAACAGAATCGAAACAAGTTGTTCCAAAAAGTCTGATATCGTCGGCACGTGAAAAGTTGTTAACAAGTTGATAGCAACTTGTTACAAACAGTCTGGATTAGACTTGTTGAAACAACTCGTAGCAAGTATTTATTTATTATTTATATTTATATTATTTATATTTAGTACAAAACGGCACAGAAACGTCAACACAACGTAGGCCAACTACGTTGACGACCTGGTTTAACAAGAACAAAACAGCACAGGAACATTTGCACAGTATAAATAACATATATAAACAGCGAGTAATATATATAGTTAACTATGTTACCGTAATCATCAGCAGAATTAGTCTGACGATGCTTTTCGAAATAATATCGAAACATCACAAACTCATTCTCGTCTTGTTTTGACTCATATCTTGAGTTTCAAGGAGCGTCACAAGTTAAGCACAAATTTTTGTTGTGAATGGACTTCGTGTTTAAATACAGATGACAGCCAAAATCAATCAATCAATCGATGCGCCCTGCCACGCACGAAACATGCACTAAATATTTAAAACAACATTTCATATCTTCTGAATATTTATACCAATGAATGCAAAAAAAGACTGTCATTAAGTATTTCTCATACCTTCGCAATTTACGCCATCTCCGCTGAAACCTTCACGGCACACACAGGTAAAAGAGCCAGTTGTGTTAGTACAGTTCGCATTGTCATGGCAATTATGTGATGCATCAGCACATTCGTCAATATCTAAAATTAATATAAGATATATAAATATTAAGATATCACCAAGTACCAAGTCGTATTACCATCGCAAGAACGAGTTCTCGGAATTCATCTAAATTAAATATATATTTATACAATAAATATATTCGGATATAAATGTGTACTGTAAGGTTACTGAACAGAAAACTAGGACTGGTACCCAAGAAATTGGTTTCTTTATGATTTTAGAAGTTGTTAAAAGTACAACCTCACTCAGAAATTTCGCCGATAGAACAAGCTTATCTGAAAACTTTAGAATATAGGACTGGTACCCACGAAATTGGTTTATTTATGTTTTAGTAGTTGTTAAAAGTACAACCCAGGGTTAGCGTTAACCCAGCTTTGAACAACCGACCCTAGCAATTATAAGACACAAGGCAGGTTACTGATCACCAATTTCTATCTAGACAATCTGTATCCTTTCCCCAGAATAACAAGAAACTGCATGTCAGAACCTCTTCTAACATGTCAGCAATACCAGTGATCACACCAACATGGTTGGCATTGCAGGCTTCATTTATGCATGGCGGATGCACTCAATTATAATTCAAATTGAAATTCTCCAATGAGAAAAGCACATGTGTACAATGTATCTAGACATAATACTTACAATCTTAGAAATAGGGATATTGATTTAGCACCACCTATGCCGAAAAAAGAATTCGGCAAGAGGTGCTTCAGTTATAATGGTGCCTTGCATTGGAATAATCTTCCCCATGACGCAAAAATTGCTGAATCCTTAAGCTCTTTCAAATCGATATTGAAACAAAGAATGAGTTGAAATTTGCTTGTGTGTAATCGTGCAGCTAAAATCACTTGTATTTTTTTTGTTATATTTTGTATTTCTTGTATTTAGTCAATTTCTTGTAAATAGGTAATTTCACGCCTCTCATGGAAACCAGCCTTCCAACGGCTGTTGAGGCTAGCGTGGTTTAAATAAAGTTTTGTATGTATATATGTATGTATGTATCGAGAATTATAAGATTGCAGAGCGAGAAAAATAAAATAAAGTTACACTGGAGCGGCTGATATAGCTAGAGTAAATTAGGTCAAGCTACCGTCCCAGCGAAGTGCATACAATAACCAGCAAAACAAGAACCGGGAAAAGAAGGTTTATCAAATAGAGCGCTAAAACTCATTTATACGATACGACAGATCTCAGGTTCTGTAAAATGACTCATAGCCATCACTGTGAAACCAAGATGTCTTGTATGCCTTCAGAATGAAGTAAAAAAAATCAGTTTTTCTCCTACCTTCACAATCTAAGCCATTACCGGTGAAACCTTCCTTACATTCACATGTGTAGGAACCAATTGTATTGGTACAATTCGCATTACCATGGCAATTATTGTTTCCGGAAACACACTCATCAATATCTAAATGAACGGTATATTCAGAAGTAGCATAAGTACAATTCTGATGCCTTTTTACCATTATAGATATTTACTATTTTTACTAGTTGGTACGAAGGAAAATAATTTTTCAATCAGCCAATTAGAAACCTCATGTATTGCGCAAATAAGGCAGAACCCTCAAATATGTCACATCTCTTAAGTGGCATTCTCGTGGCCTGGGGCAAGGTGTTGATTAGCTGAGCCAAATTGAAACCTTTGAAGTGGAAGTCAACTAACATAGTATTGCCTAAATGTTACATTTTAAAGTCTTTTTCGTAATAGTTATACACTGTATGTTAGTTTTGGCTAATTTAAATGTGAAATTGCTACCTAAACCAAACGGGGAAGATGGCGTATAACGCCGATTTTTTTTACTGTAGCTAACGCCCTGTGCAAGAAAGATTATAACTGAACAATTTACGAATATTATCGTGAATCATGCGCTGAAAGAGTCCAGGGTGGCAGAATTCCCTCTAGCAGGAAACTAACCTGCAGGACTACAGTTGCATTTTTTCCAACTGCTTCTGCATGCGCGCAAGTCCAGTAAATGTCTAAAAATTACATTCGAAATTTCCATCTCTATAAATCCCTTAAGTACGTTACGTTACGTTACGTTACGTTACATTACATTACATCACATTACATTACATTACATTACATTACATTACATTACATGCTTGCAGTACTGTTTAGCTGAAAAAATGAGTAAGACAATTGTGACCTATAAATAACTCTATATGTTTGAAACGGGTCAGGCTACTAGATAAATAACTGATGTCTAGGTAGGTACAGTGTACGAGAACGAGAACTATTGCGCAACCTATGCCCAGATAGTGATTTCATCAATCATTATAAATGTGACAATTGATTATGGTAAAATAATGGTTCAATCAAAATAGAAAATAGGACAGAAAAAATTAGCGTATGCACTCTCTTCAGCAACCTTGATAACATATTAAGTCCTCATGTATCCTCTTGGAGCTTTCTCCATTATAACAAGTTTTTTGTTCGGTTTCCCTAGTGAACTCCTATATTGTTAAGAAAGTGAAATTTCAGATTGTTCATTTATAGGAAAAATAAGTTACATCATTAGAAAACTTACAAAAAACTACATATAAGACATTTAAACGGCTACCTTGATTTTGCAAGTTCTTCTTGAGTTATGAGCTGTTGGAAACGTGTTGTCAGACTAGTACCCAGGATTTTGCCAGATTTTGGCCTATTTTTCACATTTGGAACAGCAATAACTCGAAAACCGCTTGAAAAATTTAGGTGACTGTTTAAATGTCTTATATGTAGTTTTTATGAGCTTTCTAGTGATGCGTGTCATTTTTGTTATGAGTGAACTTGAAATTTCACGTTTTTTAACAATATGGGAGTAATAGGGAAATCGAAAAAACCTTGTCATAATTGGAAAAGCTGCAAGAGGATACATGGGAACTTTTAGTATATTGTTCAGGATAGTTAAATTACTGCATCTTACAATTTTTAGCTTTTTACTATTTTTTTCCAACGTTGGCCTTAAAATGAGCTAAATTACTGAACTGTAATAGCAGCAACAAAATTGCCGAAATGCGCGAAAAACAAACAAACAAACAAACAAACAAACAAACAAACAAACAAACAAACAAACAAACAAACAAACAAACAAACAAAAAAGCAAACAAAAAAGCAAACAAACAAAAAAGCAAACAAAAAAACAAACAAACAAGCCACAGTGAACGCACAACCTCCGGGAGTATGTAACGATATATACTCTGCTATACCTTGGCAGTGTGTACCATTGCCTTCGAATCCATCATTACAGGAGCAGTTGTAAGATCCAACAGTGTTTGTACAATTGGCATTTTCATGACAGTCATTTTCACCATCACACTCGTCAATCTCTGCGGTAGAAAACATAAAAACAATATTGGAAACAGAAACTTTTGGATTTCTAAATTACTACCAGAGATATAAGTGGAAGGACACCTAACGCTCGTCTGCGTGTAGTCACTTTAGTGGGTATAAAAAAGAAGTCCCAAAGATAAAATATTCTGTTTCATTTCCACAATTCGCTAATTATGCATGACCGCAACCATTGTTATCTATCCGCTGTACTTTCCGTCCCCATTTATCACTTATACAATTATTATAACTACGTGTATGGACGTAATCGTAATCGTTCGGAAATTGAGAACTCTTCGCATGGCATGAAACGTGGAATTAAACGTCATAAAGAATGATAAAAGATTCATCATTACTCTATCATCTCTAAAAACATTTCAGGCTAAAACGAACAATATCAGGAAAATAATTAGTAAATTTGATTATTTGTAATCAATTTTAAAAGGACAACTAATTCACCTTCACAAACATATCCATTGCCACTGAAACCGTTATAACAGGTACAGTTGTAACCTCCTCTTGTATTTGTACATGTTGCGTTGCCATCACATTCATGCATGTCACGATCGCACTCATCGATATCTAAAACAATGCATTTTTTAATGTTTGTGAGTTTCCCGCAACCAGATACAGCTAAGTCAATTCAAGATGTTCTCTAAAAATGGAAAAACATCGAAACACAAGCACGAAAAACACAAAAGACGTGTTTGTTATGGTGAGATTGACTATGCATGCATGTCATCACATTTATGCTAATCAAGTGATTTAAGTGGCAGTCCCGCTAAGAGCGGTCCGATGACTTTGACTTCGGAAAATAGATTTCCTTTATTTTTTGTGTGTTGAAAGCCATTGGTATACAAGTGTCCAAAATAAATTTATTTTTTGAAAATTCTTTTTTATGGCTTCGCTAGACGCCGAAACTCAATTTACCCTTGCAGAGCTATTTTCAAGCAAAATCGAAGGTTGAATTTCGGTAAATTGTAGAGCCGCGCTGAGTCAAAACGCCTGATTATTTCCAAATTTCAATTAGATCAACAGGTTAAGACACAATTCAGGTTTCCTGTTCCAAAAAATAAGAGCATTTGAACAAATCGTGAATAAACGACAGCAACTTGACGGCACACCGGTTTTTGCATCTTGTTCGGTCTACAAAATTACACTAAAATCGAAGCCTGAGATCTCCAAATGGGGACCTAAAATTACGCTGAAATGTGCTTGGCTGTAATGATTTATACTTAGTTTCAGAAGATCTGAAGAAAAACCTGCGGGTATCAATCTGTATTTGGCGCGAGTTACGATTTTCTGGAGCCCATAATCAATGATTTTTGCATAATTTATAGCTAATTAACATATTTCTT
>CACRXK020017801.1:0-10380 GCA_902702795.2 Paramuricea clavata
GTACAATACACGAGTCATGGGGGGGGGGGGAGGCGCATTGCAGGCTTTGCAGCCTAGTCGATTAATAACCACATATTAAAGCCATCATGCTTCTTTTTTGCTTTATAGGAGATGAGACGCAAAACAAACATACAAATCTGAGTCGTTTCCTTCAGCCAGTGCTAAAGCACATCCATAAGCTCCCTTGTGTAGCCAACAGTAAACATCCACCCCTATAGTACTCCCTGCTAACTCCGAGATACAAATCGGCTGCTGGATCGATTTTAACAACGGTAAAAGCCCTTGAATGCCCATCTCACTCACGACAAAGTCAATCGACGTGAAATTTAATTGGTATTAATTTCTTTTTATTTCACAGCTTTACCAAGGTCTTTAAGCATTGAATTCAACGATGTAGACGCTTCATTCAGATTGCAATAAATGCGCGTAAATAATCAGCATTTATACAATAGATTTTGAAAAATATAAACGATATTGTTTCAAGTCTATATTTTTACAAACGTGAACATTTGTCTCAAATATTCGCGCCATCACGCGGGTTTTCCGGAACCCGAACTTATCCCGATATAGTGCCGATTGTTGTACGCTCACTTTACGAATATCCGACCCTGATCTCAAATATATAACTAAATAAAGTTCTTTATATTTCTTATGTCCCTTTTGAATTGAATTTGATGGACAATTTTTTATAGACAGAATACCTATGAGAATAGATTATTGAATGTTTGAAAGTCTTCACAAATCAAACTGTTATATATGTGTTTTTACTTCGGAATTTCCAAAATTTTGCAAGGCTGATCCAGTATTAATTTTGCGATCAGCGAAGTAGCTGGTGACGTGTTTACAAACATGGCGACTGAAAGGCAACAAGAAACTTCAGTGCCTTTATATTCAGTTTCGTCTCAGCAAAACACCGCGGATTCCTACAATTCAAATAGACCTGTACAAGATGAGTTTATGTTTCGTAGTTCGTCGCCTGACTCGAATGCGGATTATTTTGGGAGCATAGATAATTCTCAGTCAAACGCTGGGGGTGACAGCAACTCGAATGCGTACAATTTGGGCAGTATTTTTACTAGGAAGAAATTTGCGTGGCTTTTAGAAATAGATGATACTGGAGATGATGATGATGTGGATAAACCTCTGTTGTAAGTTTTGGGTAATTTTTTGGTATACCAGAAATTAAGTGAAATGAAAAATAGCAAAGTTGTCAACAAGACAACAAACTAGTTGACAAGGTAGTAAGCTTTTATATCAAGTTGCTACAAGGTTGTCACTCACAACTTGTTGGCAAATTGTTGAATTGCAGGACGATAACAAGCTGTTGGGACAACTTGTAACAAGTCTGTTGAACTCGACCATTGATGTCATCTGTGCATCTATAACTGAATAGATAACCGTAATATACAATTACTTAATGGTTTCCGTGTTTGGATGGCCTGATCCAAACACGCGGGAATGTTGCGAGGGTTAAGAAAAGCGAGCGAAATCACGAGCCGAAGGCAAGTGATTTTGCCCGCTTTTCTTAACTCGAGCAACATTCCCAAGTGTTTGGATCATTCCATCCAAACACGGAAACCATAAAGTAATTGTTTTATAAAATAACAACAACACGATAGTCTTCCGTGTTTGGATGGCCTGATCCAAACACGGGTTTCGACCAATCAGAATACGCGTTATGTACATGTTATTTTATAAATATAGCTGAATACCCTCACGTGTACAGGCTTCTGTAAGCAAATGTGATTTCACAAGACTGGTAACTTATTTCTAAATATTGAACTAAACGCCACATGCTAATTTTCATATACCCACTGCGAACAGAACCTGATTGATGACAGCTTTGCCTATTAATTTTATTGGGATTAGACATAATTGCATCCGGCGAACTGCACAAATTTTGTGCAGTTGACACCTTTTTTCGGCCGTGCGGATTCTCATGAACGTTGTTTATAGGTTATATCAGTTTTAAAAGGTAGGTTTAGGATGACTTTAGTAGCACGACGCTGGACTCTTTCGACACGTCTGATAAGGTCAATTGATTGTGGGGACCAAACCTGAGTGGCATACCCGAGGTGTGGACGAACAATGGCAAGGTATAGAATACGGCGAACGTTAACGTCATTAATGTTACTCACAGAGCGGCGAACACAGCCAAGAGATTTTTTGGCTGCTGAGGTTTGTGCAACTACCTGGGACTTCCATGACAAAGTGTTGGTTACCCGTACTCCAAGGTCACGTTCTTCGTCGAGTCTTCCAATGGGCTTACCATTTACAGCATACTCATGGATTAAAGGTGATCTTTTCTGAGTAACTGTCTGACAATTTGTTTTAAGTTCGTTGAAGTTTAACCCTGATGATATTGACCATGTGCTAAGATTATTTAAATCATTTTGCAGTAAGTTCGCGTCCGTTTTTAGTCCGTTCCCGTTTTAGTATTTGTCCTGTTATTATAATTTGAATGCCTGCCAAGAAAAAAACAACAGTGCGTAAACAGAATTGAATTGAATTTTAATTACCAAATACCAGGCCCATGAAATCCTGTGCTTGTCACTTTTTGTTGGGACATCCACAAATAACTAATTAACGTCGATTCCTCAACCAAAGACTAGCCTTATAATAATTTGTTTTTACATAATTACCTAAGCCTTAGCAACTTGAAGTGTCCTATATACAATGCAATTATATTTACAGAAAGGAAAGTTAGTTCTCTTTAGCTTTGGGTTATTAGATTGGGAGCATGTTTTTACCAGGAATAATAGTCTATACAACTCTCACAAACAGACTCGCGTTCAAAAAGCATGGTTAATTCACTCAGTAAAGGGAACCGAAAGTAAAAGTATATAGTGAATCTGTCTTCTATCTACTCTTCTCGTTTGCGAGTAAACTGTTGGGCCTACATTATGTACAATGTACAAGGACTCGACACTTTCCCCCGTTAAATTCCAAAACAGGCAATTCTCTAATTCATTGAAAAAGTCGCGACCATTGCGTGAACGCCGAACGCACAATATTGGGAAACAATACCCCTCCATATATACGTGCCCTTGGGATGTTTGCTTGAGGGCATGTTGTTGTCAGGAATAATAATTTGCAGAAACTTTCAAGTAATGACTCGCGGTTGACAGTGCATGGTACGCTTTATTTCGTTATTTATAACCTGATATATCTTTCTCTTTCTAACAATTCAATGCCTCTACTTAGCACAGGTACTATATAGCCTGCGTAGCAGTCGCTTTATTTTATTGTATGTTTTGAGGATTTTTTAATAAATGGCGAGTTAGAAAAATTAACGAAGAAAAAAGTCCTTCGCCCGTTTTCTCTCGCCATTTTCTTCTTCGCCCATTTTTTCTAACCTGCCATTTATTCAAAAATCCTCAAAACCTACAATAAAATAAAGCGACTGCTACGCAGGCTACACAGGTACATGCACGGAGAATAAAATGTTACCCAAAATTGCTAAACACTGCAGTGCGGTTGCAATCACATGTAAATTGTCTACCATGGCTATGGTTGAAATGGTTTTAAAATTAAGCACGTATATATTTGCATAAATAGAGCAAATACCAACCTTAAATGTTGTGTTTTGTAATTGACTTCACGTAAAAAATAGTAATCAGTGCTTATGACTCGTTCTTTAGAAAGATAATTCACAAAGCCACGTTTTTATAGGTTGGTGGCGACCCAATATCCATTATTAACATAACTGAATATTCGTTCGCTAAAGGCCTGATTCCACGAGCGCTTTTTGTCAGCGAAATGCGAAATAGTTCGCCTGTTTCTTTTGAATTGTGAGCAATCAAGGGGAAATAATTTATTCGAGTGGTCGCAATTCAAAAGAAACAGGCGAAATGTTTCGCATTTCGCTGACAAAAAGCGCTCGTGGAATCAGGCCTTAACGTCGAGTTGTGCATGTCAACTATTAAGGCTACAGGTTTACATTGTACCGGATAGCTTTCCATAGCGACGTGAAAAATATCAATCCGTATTTTGAGGAATTATTGCAACGTCGCTACGGAAAGTTATCTGGTATAGTGTAAACGAAGCCTAAATATTTCATTTGCATTTGTCTCGTAATTGAATTCTGAAATATCAATATTTGGAGAACCCAAAATGTGTGGACAACACTGATATGCACCTGTCACCTGTTGCGTGGTTGGCTAGCGGAGTGAACATTCCTTCAAAGATTGCAGGCGCAGGATTCAAAGTTTAAGTTCATGAATGAGAAAATTGCTTAATTTGAAATGATCATATTTCAAGGTCAAACTTTATGCTATTACATAAAATATATTTAATGTTTAGTTTTCTTTGGGAAGGGGGGCAGTTGCCCCCCTCCGCACGACGTACGGCCCTTTAGTTCTATTAAATTTTTAAAATGTTTTACAAAATACTCAAAGTTGAATTTTACACGAAATGTTTACTTAGCGCTTTAATTGATTGCGTATAATAACATCCACAATATATATTTTTACTACTGAGAAATACATGCATGCAAAAACCCCTCGCCTATATTCTCCAAACATTGTTTCAACATGAAGTATTCGTGATTACGCCAACATTGAACGCAGGCTCGCGTTGCACGTCATGTTTGTCATGGCAACACGATTATTTTTAAAATAATTTTTGTACAAACGTCAAACCACTGAGCTATACTATATTACTGGAGGACCTGCTCGGAATCAACAAGTGAAGCCAAAAACATGGCGGATCTTACGCCATTGCCACAGTGAACTCTAATAAGACTGGAACGATAACTCCTATGATTAACGGCCCTATGATTGGGTGAAGCCAAATTGAAGCACACCGTGCGAGGAAAGCTCTTTTGAAAAGACTAAGGAGAGTTGCGAGGAGTGGGAAAAATTCAGTCAAAATTTTGTTTTGGGCGGTAATGTCTAAAATGAGCAAGAAAAAAATTCTTTTTTCTTCTTTTTAGAGACCGAAATCCGATTTACTGGATAGATTAAACTGTTTTGCTTTAAATAACTGCAAAAGTTTGAAGATTATAATTTTCAGTTAAATTAAAACGACACATGTTGAGCGTGCCGAAGCAAACCTTGTTTTTCAACCATATATAAACAACACTTTAAAACATATCGACGGTCGTATATCTGTTATGTATTGAAGAATAGTATCGATGTTTGTGTTTTCAGCCTTTTAACCACACTAAAACATGAATAAATCTTGGATTTAATCGATATTTTCCACAGAAAATCCCTGTGCTTTGCTGCAGCAAAATTTGGCGCCCACAGCAGTATCGCGCGCTGTGAGTGGTTGAGCATCAAAGCGAGTCTGTGATTCTATATTCGATTACAAGCGGCATGGTCGTTGGATGCAGCTTTTGAAACTCGTTTTGATTGAAATTATAACGCCGATAAGAGCAAAATATCATCGTAAAAACTGAATTAAATCGTAAAATAAAGATCAAAGAAGCAATACAATATGAATTAAAACGAAGATGGCTTGAGAACAGCCGAAAAATTGTACATGCTGCGTCGCTGTATGAACTTGGATCTTGGGACTTTTTAATATACAGGGGAGTAAAATTTTTGTTATATTATTCCTTGTTAATATTACTGCTTTTCACTTATATACTATACTTGACACCCCAATATATCGAAATATAATATTTACTCACGATTTCACTGGTTTCTGAACAAGATTAACTTGGTAAGTTGGTGTCTGTCGCTTGGCTGCCCTTAATTGGTGACAACCGTCTCGTTGTAGCGTTTGCTGTAGGTGAATAGTCTTAGTGGAAAGTACTTGTCTGCAGTAAGTTTGATGAGTAATATACGATGGTCGTCTTCGAACACATTCTCGTTGGCTCCTTCCTGGTGATCGTCAAACAATTGCTTTGAATCCATGACAAAGTGGTGACATACCTCCATGATCATTCTCTGCTTTAATTTTTTCTCCCTTGTGATGCTTCGACCTTCCTTATATACATATGCTTTAAATACTTTTTCAGAAAACTCAACAACCTGGTAGACTGACTGTGATGGGATTCGCAGACCACCGTTATTGATAAACAATGTGAAAGCGGAAGCTGTGCTTACTTCATTGTACTTCATTGCACAGTAGTCGTGGTCAGGAGTTGGTGGGGAAAAACAGGAAGAAGACAGCTTTTGCAAAATAGACATTCAAGCTCTTGAACAAGTTTGGATACAATAAAACGTCCAATGTAAAAAGAGGACATTGGCCAGAAACTCTGATGTTGTTGTTGTATTTAAATGTTCGAGCATCATGATCTCTTCTGGTGTATTCCCCTGTGGTGCACTGTAGACTTTGCCTGTGGTATTTGCATCTGTTTCGACCAGATTATTTAGTGGTGCTTTGTGCTTCCTTGTATGGAAAAATGGTATTATGCTATGAGATGCAACACCTGGAAAACTTTGGCAATTTGCATTTTTGGAAGCTGTTATAGCGTTCCTGAGCAACATCTTTCGCATGGCGTATTTAAATTGCAAGCAGTTTGGATTGTTGTTCCAACCACCTCTTGCTCGAATGCAGGAAAACAATAGTTCAATGTGATCTTGCGAGTATTTGTATGTCAGTAAATACTTGAATGGATTGATAGTACTTGTGAACATTTCGTTTGCCATTTCGACTGTTGACTTAATTGATGCAACAAAACCAATCACAAATGTTTTGCGTGGATGTTTTGACAGCGGTTGCTTAACATCGGTATTGGTCTTGAGGCCAAGCAAGTACGATGTTGTTGATCGTAGGATTTCTTCCCAAGTATCCTTGGATGCTGGACGAAGAGGTTTTTATACCCTTTCCCCCACGGATTTCGCGAATTAAGCATGTCGAAGAGTCGGTCAATCATTCTGATAAACTTTACTGTACCATCTGAATTTTGGAATTGATTTAATTTCATTGATACATTCAAAAATTCGATGGCGTCCGCAACAGAGGAACTCAGTGTTTGTGCTGCCAGACGCACATTCATCTTGTGTTTTTGAAATTGGATATGCTGTTTCGATAACCTGTTACCCAGCGTAAATCCCTCGCTTTCTTGCATTTTGTCTAAAGATTGGAAAAAGTTCCATTGGATTAAATTATCATCTTCATCAACAAATGATTTGAGCGAACCTAAAGCATTCCTGGCGAGCTTTAACATGTGGCAAGGGTCGAGTATAACATAAACATAGTAATTTTCTGTTGGGTGCTTGAACTTCGTCACCATAGAATCAAAGGATGTGGTAAAGTCATAGCCCAATTCTCGAAATGTACTAATGTTTACTGCTGTGCCATCTGTGGTGATTGACCAAACACGCAGTCCTGCTTCTGCAGCCATTTGAAGTGCTATTGTGACAAGTTCTGCCTGTTTTTTCGATGACATTTTATCTGAAAGAAAATATCCAATTGGGCATTTCCAATGGCTTCGTGCTCCAACCAGTAAAAATACATCTGCTTCTGATGCGAGAGTATTGGTTTTTCAGATACAATTGACCCATAGACTACAAATCCTACGTATTTGTCTTGTTTGGGATCCCATAAAGATTGCTTTCTGGTTGACATTGCATCGATTACTAAGAAACGATCCTTTTTCTCTGAACTAGTGGATGCTTCCTTTCCAAGTGATTCAATGGCTTCTTTCACAAATCCTGGGTCGCACTCTAAGACGCTTGACCCCTTTCGGATGAGAGATGGATTTGGCAACGGGAGGATGGATCGCACATATTGATGTGCCTTAGGTGAGTAGTAGTGTAGATTTGTTGCAAATTCTTTCACTGGGTCAGAATATCTCCTTCCACAGGGTGTGCAACTAACATTGTTTTTAGTGTCTCTGAAAATTGACAAATTAACCCCATCAAATTTTGAATGCATTACCTCAGCATCATCTTGTTCAATTATAAACCTCGTTCCCAGGCTCTTTGCTCTTGGGAGCAAAGAGCCTGGGAACGAGGTTGGTTCAATTATTTGTTTTTGTTGAAGTTCATGAATTACATCAGCCATAGTTGTTTTTTTTTTTGCCTTCTTTCGCCTAAGTTGTTGTTGGTAGGCTCCTAATTTTTCTTTTTAATGTGTCTTCTAGTGCTGGCCTGTCGTTTTCCTTGTTCTCGCTATCCTCGAATGCTGTCGTCAATTTGCTGCAGTAAGTGTGGTCGTGCAATACCTTTGCTTCTGGGAAAAGCGAATTGTTTGACTGGTTTTCTCCTTCAAGTCGTCTGCGCAAAGATTTAGTCAAGCCAGCATTAAGAGGAGGTTTCGAAAATATTTCTGGAACTGCATTTGATTTTAATCTGCAAGCATCGTTTTCTGATGGGGGGATAATATATTCCCTTGTGTGAAAGTGGTTGCTACAGAGACGGCTGAATTCTGTAGCTTTCCAGTCTTTGGAATCATTTACACTCCTGACTGACTCCTCCCACTTTTCCAGCAGTGATGGATTTTTTACTGGAGATCTAAATATTTCAATTTTTAATACAAATTATCACCAGGGTGAATGCACATTTTTTTTATAATGTTGTGTAATTCACTAGTCAATTGAAACCCTCCCCCAACCCCCGGGACTATGCAGGGATTTTAACATACAATATCATAGGTGTTGAAATCGTGGCTCAGAAATGCTGTTCATTTGCCCTGTTTCACACAAGGTAAATCCCAGCTATTATACCTGGCTTTATGAAATTATTATGGTTAAACCCCAGTTAGTATCAAATTGGCAACATTTGTAAAAACCCAATATTTCCCCCACAAAGTCCTAGTATATGCCCGGGCCAGGCTTTCAATTGACTAGTTCATATTGTTAAACTGTATTGTTATACTGTATTATTATGTAAATGTTTGAACAGCCTTGTTATTTAAATACATTTTTGAATTTTTACATTTTGTATGTCTGTATGCATTTAGTTTGCTAGATTGCTAATGTTTACATTCAATTGTAGCACCAATAAAATGTCTGATTTTTCCTAAACTCTTTGCTATAGGAGTATAGTAGCCTCACTTGTGAAATGCAATTTGCTTTTTTTTTATTTTTGTGTTTTCTTTGAACCACTCTTGCCAACTTTATGTTTGCTAGTACAACCAGATATAACACATGCCAATGGCATAATTATTTTAATTTTATTTACTATTTAAATACTACATTTTCATGCTTTTTTAAGTTTTGTTTTCGCTTTTCCGACAATTGTTTTTGCTCTGTTTATCAAAGAAAAGACTGGGGAAAGTAGAAATCACTTGCAGACTGTTTTTGGCCGTTTTTTACAGTAAAAAATATATTTTTTCTCATAAAACCTAATTTCTGAAGGTTCAAACTTGGTTTTCTGGATAGTTCTAAGTATTCTATATCCACTAACAGCAAAATCTCGAAAGGAACCATTTTTGTATTCAAGAAAATAACAAAATCAGTATTTTCCGTGCCGAACAAATTACGACTTTCAGGTACACAAAAAATAACGTTAAGTCTTTTCTACGGCTTCCAAACATGATTTGTGCAATAGTCCAAGTATCGTAGATGTTTTAAGTTTTTATCTATGTTCTAGCATAGCTAGAAAGGCAGAAATCCGAGTTTTTCGAAGAGGTGTAATTTCGCCGCCGTACCTCCAATGGCGGCCTTCAATTTGGCTTCAAAGATGGCGGCTGAGTTATCGTTCCAGTCTTATTAGAGTTCACTGCATTGCCATGACTACTGGTCCCTAGATTCATGGCAACTACCACTGTCGTGACTGTCCCAACCGCGGTCCTAAGCTTTCGACGATGTACTTCACCCCCCTGGTTTCAGCACAGATTTCGCTTATTTTTGAGGTAAAAATCACACTGAAAATCTTGATATTTTTCTCCTATAACTTGGTTGATTTACAACGTCGAGGATCCTGCCTTTTTGCGCCGCTCGTAGATGTATGAGATGTACAAGAAGAATATTTTTATTCACCGGTAAGAATTTTATATATTCTAGAATATTTGAAGCAGATTAGCAGAAGTACACACTACAAAGTTTATACTACGAATTATAAAAGTATATGAACAGCAAATTAATAGCAGACATAACAACCTGTAAATGGTTGGCAATTCTGTAAATTTTATTGTTCTTTTGATTTGGCACTAGCCTCGGTTCTCTGTATTTGCGTAGGCTTTTATGGCTGGTTATGATTTCAAAGTCCTTGCTGTATACTGTCTGCACACTTGTATTTCTTTAGTAATTTTAGTATATTAAATTTTCCTTGACAAACTTTGAGTGATATCCTTGCCAGGTTCTTGCCAGCATTTGTTTATAATTACTGTGTAGTTATATTAAATCTCACTTACCCAACATGCAGACAAGTGAACAAATGCTTTGCTAGCCAGGCCAAAGACATCAGGTTCAAACCATTCAATACCCATTGCAATCAAGCAATTACCATAAACATATAAGCCCCCCCCCAACATAAGCCCCCC
>CACRXK020017802.1:0-10380 GCA_902702795.2 Paramuricea clavata
ACATGATTCCATCTACTTCTACCACGACTATTGGATATACGCCTGCTCCTTCGCCTGTAGCCACAAGTAGGGGGTTTTACTTTCACAAATCGAGGTGTGATGTCTTCTCTTGCAATTGCGACATCCCAATTGGCTTCGACATTCAGATGCTTTATGACTTTTTCCTGTACAGTTAAAAAATAGTTGTTTAGTGGACAGGATCTTTTTGCGGTCAGCAACAGTAACAACACTCTTACATTCGGCTGGCTTATGATCAGTGTTCTCACAATAAATACATGGTTTTGGTTTGGATTCTTGTTGCTTTGTTTGGAAGCTTCTGGTTTTCTTTGTACCAACTGAATTGGTGTCATTAATCTTCTCCTCCTTTTTGATTGGGTTTCTCACTGTCCACTTCCCTAATGCTTCAATCAATTCTGGGAATTTCCACTCTTGCCAGGAGTCATCAGTTCGAACTAGATCTCCACGAATTCCTTCCAATTTATCAATAGTCATTCGAACATATCCAGCTATTTCTTTCAACTTCCCCAGGGTTTCAAGCGATTGGGCATTCCATAGAAGCTTCTCGTAAAAATCATGTATCTTTGCAGGATTGGAGCCCTGGACCCGAGGTAGCAATAATATGTTCTGGATATAGGCATTAACTATTTCGCTAGTATTCCCGTACTTGCCCTTCAAAATAGCTTTGGCGCGTTCGTACCCTTCAGAGGTCAGGGGTAAACCATCAATACGGCTTCGAACTTTTGCATCTAGCAGCTCTTTCAGGTAGGAAAATTTAGTTACAATAGGTATTTCAGCAGCCTCTATCTCCGCCTCAAACTGATTCCAAAATCTGAGCCAGTCAGTAAATTCTCCGTTAAATTTCGAAATAACAAGTTTTGGTAGCTTTGAATTTGACCTTGAAAGATTATCCTTAGTCTTGACTTGAGCTTGGCGGCTTTCTTCGATTTTCTTCTCATACATCATTCGTTGTTCAAATTTTTCTTCTTCAAATTTCATCTCTCTTTCGAATTGTTTCTGCTTCATTTGCTCTATAAGTTGTTCTTCGTCTTGCTTTGTTTGTTCCAATGATCTTTTGTTCAGTTCCTTTATCACGCTTTCAAGCTTTTCTATATTCCCTTCAAAAGTCGTCAACTGGCTGTCGATATCCGAGCTCCACTCACGTATATTATCTGTCTCCTCGTCACTTTGAATTTTAAGCTCTTGTATTTCAACTTTTAAACTGTATACTTCTTCCAATTTCGTTTTGAGCACTCTTTGTTGTCTTTCGAGTGACGGTACGTGTCCTTTCTCAATTGTTCGTTGTGTTTCTTCATCGGTTAGCTTCAGTAGTTTGATCTTAGTCTCCATCGATTTCAATTTACCTTCGTAGGTCGCCATATTTTCACAAATTTCACACAAATTTTCCGAGATTTTCGCTTAAAATCACAGTTCCCATCCCGTCGGAGGTGCCACTTTGTCGATAATCGCTTTATGAGACGACAATAAAGACCTACGATTGGTTCTATTCCTTTTTAATATCTAAAACATGCTATTTTTATACTAAATAAATGCTCTCGAAAAACAACAACGTTCCGCCATCTTGGATTCTCACACGTGTTTTTATAACCCTATTTATCCCTACATATCCACATTTATAATGTCCTGTCCGTTTCTATCTCTAGATATCAACTTGAATTATCGCTTGTCCGTCTATATCCCTACATTTTCCCACACTGGCTTAATTAAAAAGGCTGAAAAACGTTTTTTGGACCATATCCGCGTTTTATCCTTTTGGATAAAACGCGGATATGGCTTAAAAAGGCTGAAAAACGTTTTTTGGACCATATCCGCGTTTTATCCTTTTGGATAAAACGCGGATATGGCTTAAAAAAGGCTGAAAAACGTTTTTTGGACCAGATCCGCGTTTTATCCTTTTGGATAAAACGCGGATATGGCTTAAAAAGGCTGAAAAACGTTTTTTGGACCATATCCGCGTTTTATCCTTTTGGATAAAACGGGATATGGCTTAAAAAAGGCTGAAAAACGTTTTTTGGACCATATCCGCGTTTTATCCTTTTGGATAAAACGCGGATATGGCTTAATTAAAAAGGGTGAAAAACGTTTTTTGGACCATATCCGCGTTTTATCCTTTTGGATAAAACGCGGATATGGCTTAAAAAAGGCTGAAAAACGTTTTCTGGACCATATCCGCGTTTTATCCTTTTGGATAAAACGCGGATATGGCTTAAAAAAGGCTGAAAAACGTTTTTTGGACCATATCCGCGTTTTATCCTTTTGGATAAAACGCGGATATGACTTAAAAAGGGCTGAAAAACGTTTTTTGGACCATATCCGCGTTTCATCCTTTTGGATAAAACGCGGATATGACTTAAAAAGGGCTGAAAAACGTTTTTTGGACCATATCCGCGTTTTATCCTTTTGGATAAAACGCGGATATGGCTTAAAAAAGGCTGAAAAACGTTTTTTGGACCATATCCGCGTTTTATCCTTTTGGAACGCGGATATGGCTTAAAAAAGGCTGAAAAACGTTTTTTGGACCATATCCGCGTTTTATCCTTTTGGATAAAACGCGGATATGGCTTAAAAAAGGCTGAAAAACGTTTTTTGGACCATATCCGCGTTTTATCCTTTTGGATAAAACGCGGATATGGCTTAAAAAAGGCTGAAAAACCTTTTTTGGACCATATCCGCGTTTTATCCTTTTGGATAAAACGCGGATATGGCTTAATTAAAAAGGCTGAAAAACGTTTTTTGGACCATATCCGCGTTTTATTCTTTTGGATAAAACGCGGATATGGCTTAAAAAGGCTGAAAAACGTTTTTTGGACCATATCCGCGTTTTATCCTTTTGGATAAAACGCGGATATGGCTTAAAAAAGGCTGAAAAACGTTTTTTGGACCATATCCGCGTTTTATCCTTTTGGATAAAACGCGGATATGGCTTAAAAAAGGCTGAAAAACGTTTTTTGGACCATATCCGCGTTTTATCCTTTTGGATAAACCGCGGATATGGCTTAAAAAAGGCTGAAAAACGTTTTTTGGACCATATCCGCGTTTTATCCTTTTGGATAAAACGCGGATATGGCTTAAAAAGGGCTGAAAAACGTTTTTTGGACCATATCCGCGTTTTATCCTTTTGGATAAAACGCGGATATGACTGAAAAAGGGCTGAAAAACGTTTTTTGGACCATATCCGCGTTTTATCCTTTTGGATAAAACGCGGATATGACTTAAAAAAAGGCTGGAAAACGTTTTTTGGACCATATCCGCGTTTTATCCTTTTGGATAAAACGCGGATATGACTTAAAAAAGGCTGGAAAACGTTTTTTGGACCATATCCGCGTTTTATCCTTTTGGATAAAACGCGGATATGACTTAAAAAAGGTTGAAAAACGTTTTTTGGACCATATCCGCGTTTTATCCTTTTGGATAAAACGCGGATATGGCTTAAAAAAGGGCTGAAAAACGTTTTTTGGACCATATCCGCGTTTTATCCTTTTGGATAAAACGCGGATATGACTTAAAAAAGGCTGAAAAACGTTTTTTGGACCATATCAGCGTTTTATCCTTTTGGATAAAACGCGGATATGACTTAAAAAAGGCTGAAAAACGTTTTTTGGACCATATCCGCGTTTTATCCTTTTGGATAAAACGCGGATATGGCTTAAAAAAGGGCTGAAAAACGTTTTTTGGACCATATCCGCGTTTTATCCTTTTGGATAAAACGCGGATATGACTGAAAAAGGGCTGAAAAACGTTTTTTGGACCATATCCGCGTTTTATCCTTTTGGATAAAACGCGGATATGACTTAAAAAAGGCTGAAAAACGTTTTTTGGACCATATCCGCGTTTTATCCTTTTGGATAAAACGCGGATATGACTTAAAAAAGGCTGAAAAACGTTTTTTGGACCATATCCGCGTTTTATCCTTTTGGATAAAACGCGGATATGACTTAAAAAAGGCTGAAAAACGTTTTTTGGAAGCCGTCCGTCCGTCCGCCACTCATCCGTCCGTCCGCCATCCATCCGTCCGTCCGTATCCGCGTTTTATCCTAACCCGGCAACGATGAAAGATAAAGCCTTAAAGGGTAAGGAAACTTAGTTTATCGCATTTTGATCCGACGATATTTTGCTAGTTGACGTGATAGAAAGCCATGCATTTGTTCTCTCTCTTCAGTTACGATGGAACAAACTTTATCAAGAATATTGAGGCTGGTGTTGAAGATCGGCTAAAGAAGCGTGGTAAACCTCCTAGAATTATACGGTATGTTTTATTGTGGATGGGCACAGGCGTTATATACATAATTGCACCTGGTTCTCTGGATTTTTGCACAATTTGCGTTTTTAGTACGCCGCGCATCGTAATGTTTTGGAAATAAAAGGTTTTATTGTAAAATGTCATTACATTTTCGTTCATTTATAGAAACAGGGAATCGGTCCCAAGGATGCGGCTTATGGATATCCTGTCGAAGTACTAAATTTCCTGAGCGATATCGCGGTGATGTAAAAGGAGAGATAAGAGTCCGTACAGAATATCAAACTCACTTCTCAGAGAAGTGAGTTTGATATTCTGTACGCAAAGTCAAAGGTCACTATAAAAGCCGCGCAAGGAACGAAAGGGCTAATTCTAATAAAGCTTTTCCAGTTTTCCGGTTAGTCATGTACTTGTGGCTAAATTAGTAAATATGGCAAAAATGATAAGTCGCCAAATCAATGTTTTTATTCTGCTTCTAGGATGCTTACAATATTGAGCTGGACATCTTTTGTGAAGCTTTGAAGATCCCGAAGTTGTGTGTAGACTATTATAGTGTTAGTCAAATATGACTATAATAATTAAGTTTAAAAATGTATGTTTTAAAAGGCATTGTTATATTATGATAAACATACTCATGTAAATATACTTACATATATATTCTATAATTATGCTAGTAAATATTAGGCAAACTGTTCTAAATTATGGCCTTTATGTTAAAGGTATTGATTCATCTCTACAGAATGGTTTTAGGGTCACTTTCTGCCAGTGATTTCTTTCTCTCCTCTGTGAACAAATTGTCGGTCTTGGGTTTGAGTTTCTTCCGACGGCCGCAAAAAGGGGTTTTATTGCTTTTGCCAGAATTAGCTTTTATTCGCGGCATTTTTTCAGCAAAGATTTCAGTGCAAGAGAAATGTGCGTCTGTACAACCGCATGTTGTGATAACGGAATACGAGATGATACAAATGCTTTCAGCATTTTTGAACATAACATTAACAACAATTGTCGCCTGAAGACGGACATTTAAAATGTCCGAAACGTTGCAAATTAAATTAAATTAACCTTTTGTATACATCCTTGAGAAATAAAAATAAGTAATAAGTTATGAACAACAAAGGTGAAAGTTTTAGAAACAAGATTAACACGGAAAATGTTTTCTATTTCTTAATTAGTATTGCACGCTGACATGCACGTTGGCAGCGGAAATAACGTGGCAGGAGTCGGCTTTGACCTAGTGTTTTTCCATAGTGTGTCAGTTTCAAGTGCTAAAAAAGTCGGATTTTTGCTTCGTCCTAACAGGGAAAACCACTTTAAGCAGACGAGGGCAATAACGGCTGTTTACCGTGTAATCCACTCTCGCGCCATGATCATATTATTATGATAATGTGGAAGGATCTTGACGTTGCCAAGACCATGTAAGCAAGACGTTTAACGGTTTAGTTGTAAAAAATGTCATCGTAAACACATTTTTTATCATGATGAAACTTAATGCTGCATTGGCTATGGGCCATCCCCTTCGGCATTAACTCAATCTCAGCAGCGTCATACGCTATTTCGATACTACTACGTCAGTACGTTACAACCATTGAACTATAAATAAACTGGAAGGCTAACTGCTATGATGAAGGCCTATGATTTGATGAAGCCAAAATAGTTTTTCTGAGTTATGAGCAGAAATACTTGACCCCAAACGTCGGGCTATATATCAAATTGAAGCTATTGAAAATTGCTATTCGGTGTGGAAATTTCAAGACTTCAGCGAAAATAAAAATATTTAAAAAATACGAAAACAACTGCAAAACGGCAAATTATCGGTAATTATGTTTGTTGTTTTTCAATATTTCCCTTTTAGCTAAAGTCTTGAAATTTCTACACCAAATAGTGTTTTTCAATAGCTTCAATTTGATATATAGCCCAACGTTCAGTGTTGAGTATTTCTACTCATAACTCAGAAAAACTAAAATGCACTGGCTTCAATTTCCCCCCCTGAGTTAGCCTTCCAGTTTATATATAGTTCAATGGTCACAACTCTCTCATTGGCCGGGATTCTCATTCTCATGAATCGTGAACCAATCGCCTTTCGTTCTTGTTTCACGAGAACGAGCAGGCTCCCAACCTCGTTCCCAGGGGAAGGTCCCAGGGTGTTCATGATGTAATTATTGCAAAGATGTTATTTCACATGAACAGACAAAAAAGTTCTTTGTGTAATTTTCCAACTTACTATAAACATAACGTTTGTCAAGTGGACACAACAGATCCACGTCTGGTGGTAAGGAAATTCATCTCAGGCTCAGCCAAGTAAATAAAGGGTCGACGTTAACAAGCACAGACTGTACTATATGGATGAACCCGACAATAACAGTGCTCTCATCGAGCCAAACCTGAAAAACGATGCGTTGAATGCGGAGGAAGTTGAAGAAAATAATCGTCAAAATGGTGTTATAACAAAATTGCGAGGTTATGTTCGTTCAGATCACATGGACATAATAATGAAGGTACTGCATGTGATTAACTGCCAAAGGCTAGTACCAGAAGCACCTTTGTTAGAAGAGTTCACCAGTGAAGATTTTGCGCCCGCTGGTGCGGGTTATTTATTTTATTTATTTATTATGTTTTATTTCAGTGTCACTGGATTCGTCAGACAATACAAACATACATTATATAACATAATGACAAATAAATACGAGATGGCACGTTCTGACCACAAAGACAAACTCTCCAACAACGGGGTCGTAACAACAACAAATTAAAAATAAAAGTAGTCTAACAGAAACTGTACACAGTATTTAACAACAAGACTAACACAGTGAGGCTGTGAAGAGAACGAGTTGCGTGGCACTTGACACACTCAGATTTGAAGTTCTCGGCCCTTCAGCCATCGTGAGTTCCGACTTCCGAGTAATACTTGAATAAAAAATGGCTTTAAAGGAGCCAGGGATCTTGTAGTAGAGAGCTAGGCTCAGATTTGACTTCCACTACCGCTACCATTACGGGATCATTTACCAATCAGATGCGTTTGATATATCGAATTAACCAATCAGATGCGTACTAAGCCAGTGAGAGGTAGTAGAACTCAAATCTGAACCTCTCTAGTGTCTCTTGGCAGTTCCATACACTAGGAGCTCTTATATGGAGCGGTATAAGAGTCCTTACGATATCTAACGAGCCGGGGAAGACATATACGCTTGTCCCTATACGTAATTAAATGTTTGAAAATGGCAATGCAATAGCTGTTAATGTCATCTTACAAGATTTTGTATGTTTGCTGGTCTTTATTTGGGGGGAATATTGGCATTCTATAACCTCTTGTTGGCTGGAAATTTCGAAAACGGATATAGCAATAAAAAGTAATTTTCTCCCATTTGGAAGAGGATTCAATATATATTTTAAAACCTTTTACAAATTTTCTATATCGTTCTTGGTATAAAAGATATTACACTTCATTTCAAACAAAACATTGTACTTGTAAACCTTGTATATATGCATGCGTGATAATGACGTCACGACCAAGGGTGACATTTAATTTGTATCACGAGCAATTCTTAGGCCATTTTACTGTCGATGCAATGGAAGTGTTGATAAAATATTGCATGAATTCATTTCCTCAAGTTGATCAATTCATACGAACTCAAATTTCTTTTTTACTTCCTGTGCGTTTCCTATTGGTCAATCGGTTCTGAAACGAAACCTAATTGGCTCATCTAAAAGTAACAGGAAGTTGATCAATTTTCTATCAAATGAACTCAAGGCCGGCGAGAGCCAACCACGGGCCCCGGGACAAAATGACGATTGGTGAACACGGGCCCCCTGTCCCTCTCTATATTTAATCGCAATCAACGAGAGAAATGCCAGCGAATTACTTGCAAGATATCGCCGCATAACTGATAAAAACGCGATGTGAATGATGTTCAGCTAACTGTTTTTGCTGAGAAAACGATCGAAAAATCGTTTATTTCACATTTGGTACTTTTACGATCGATCACGACGATCAGCGGATAGTGTGCAAGTAGACTAGTATTTAGTCATTTAGGTCGGACAAACATAAATTATAGCGATGATAAACGATACGAGCATTTTCCCGAGATTTCCGCCCCCCTGAGCACTCCCGGCCCCGGGTATTTTGCCCTCCCCCCTCTCGCCGGACTTGAATGAATTGATCAACTTGAGGAAAGGAATTGGTGCAATATTTTATCAACACTTCCATTGCATCGACAGTAACGATCAATCCTATTTTTTACAATAATTGCCTATTTTAAAATTAAAGCACAAGCTAGGTATAAACTTTCCCCTGATAATATTTCATTTAAAATGTCTACCCTGGTTGTGACGCGTCATTTAATTAGATCTAATTATATAATATGGCGGATGGCAGCATCTGTTTTAGTTTCATGTACTAATTTGTAAAAAGGATTTGTGAATAATCTTAACGTCCTTTCAACTTAGCCAAACATAATTTTTGTTGCCATTTTCATTTAAAAGCTAAAAGCATGTTGCATTTATTTATACATGCATATTTTATCCATGTAGGTGTTCCTCATCTTGGTCTCCTTTTCTTGGTTTCATTTTCGACATCGTCTTCGTTCAAATTTCCGTCATTAGTTGCTGCAAGATATCTATATCTTCATATATTCAATTAAAGTGACTTGGTTTAGAACAAAGTTAACATATAGTTGCTAGGAATTTCGTCCGAGATTGAAGCACTGAAACAGCTTTCAAAAGTGGTAAAAGCAATTCGATGATGAGAAAGATGTATATTATTTCCGGGAAGGAAAAACTACTTGAGGAATAGAGGTTATGCATAATGACGTGCCAAGACGAGATGCTCGCGGGGAGTTCTGGACTTCGTAGTCACGGCGGGAAAATCAAAACAACAAACATGGCCACTATCGAATGCGAGTGTGTTGCTGTTCTTGTCGTGTCTTAGAGGCTGTTCGTGCCAATTAACGAAGACCCTTGTTCTTTTCAGAATCATTGCACGGTTCTTCAGAGGTTTTGACAGCCCAAGGCCTGAAAGTAACGGCAACAGTCCGCTTTAATCAACCAGTACTATAATATAGTAAAAGAAGTGGCGGCTTTACTAACCTGAAGTTCAGGCCCTATCACAGAATAGGGCCTGACACAAAACCTATCTAAAGTGTGGGATTCCCGTCCACCTGGTGGACGGGAAATCTGATTGGTTGATCAGCATCATGAAGGATTTTGATTGGTTGCAAGTTCACATAAACAACAGTTTTAAAAATAGCTCGGTCAAGGCGAGAATTAATATAAAGGTCAAACGCACGTAACAAATTCCATGATCGATTTCCTCGAATTTCTTTTCTTTTATGCTTTATGGAAGAAAATAAATCAAACAAACAGTATTTTGAAAGGGCTTCATCAAAATCTTTGACGAATTTTGGACACACACGACGCTGAAAGGATCGTGACTAAAACACCACACGAGTACATACGAGTAACATACGAGTAACACACAAGTACATACGAGTAACACACGAGTACATACGAGTAACATACGAGTACATACGAGTAACACACGAGTACATACGAGTAACATACGAGTAAAACACAAGTACATACGAGTAAAATACGACTAGTAAACTTGTTTTTAGTGTTTGTAGATTGAATACAGGCAAAAAGATCGTCTTCTCTGTCGAAAAACGTGGAATGGGGGAACGGGGAATGGAGGAACAGGGAATGGGGGGAACGAAGAACGGGGAATGGAGGAATGAGTAACGGGGTGAGGGGGATCGAGCAATTATGAATTATTATTAATACGTATAGGTTATTTTGAGGCAACGAGGGGATATGTGATTTATTCACCGAGGCGCGCAGCGCCGAGGTGAATAAACACATATTCTCGAGGTGCCTCAAAATAACGTACTTATTTTTCACACTGCGAGGTCGCGTTAATGAGTCAGAAAAGAAATAATTCTTAATGCCATTTTGCCTTCGCGATGTTGTTTTTTCTCATTTTTTGTGCTGCAAAGACATTGCAGGTGAATATTAGAGGGGATTATTAATTGCAGGTGAATATTAGAGGGATTATTAAACGGAAATTGATTAGAGGGGAATATTGAATATATTCCCCGACAAGAACAAAGGAAACCGAGCAGGGTGAAAAATAAGTA
>CACRXK020017804.1:0-10379 GCA_902702795.2 Paramuricea clavata
AATTCACTTCGAAATATTCTTGCTATATAGCTATTTAAAATTATAACTAGAAATCCAGTACAAACACCTATTTAATACTGAACACTTGATTACTAGGAAAACATAAATGATCCAACCTATTGTTCCAAGTTACAGTATTAAAAACGCTATAAAATAAGTTCATACCTATAACTTTTCTGAGGTTCACAACGAAGCGTGTTCGCATATCGCCGTCTTGTTTATAGCACATTTTCTTCGCCATTATTGCTCAGAATTTCATGACATTTCGTGTACATGTAGCCAAAAATTACCTGGTTGTTTTGCTGTAGATAAAAGTTATGGATGGATGTAAAAAGTTTTTAAAATCCGCCATTTCATCTTCGAAAAAAAATCGCTCTTGTATTTTAGCCAGTGCTTCCATTCTCAGATTTTGATTTTCTGTATATCGAAAAGAAAATTTCCATATTTGAAATGAAATTTCCATAGATAGTGTGCCAAAATTTCCATAGAATTTTCTACAATTATTGTATCTAATTCCTTATTAATAATGAGTATTTTTTAAACAACAAGAACAAAATAGGTAATTTTTATTGTTTTAAACTTTAATGATGCTTTAAACTATATAAGGCACATCATATAATTGTTTTACTAGTTAAGTTTTAACATTTTTCAGTTCCTTCAAAAACTCAGCTCTTAGTTTCCCTGCATCTTCATCTTTTGCACTGGATTTCATTCGCTTATGTAGGTCAAGCATTTCACTTGAAGGATCCATCATAACAGCCTGTCGTTTTCCTTTCTTCAGGAAGGAATACTTGGTGGAAAGTAATGCCAATAAACTTTCTTGCTTAAGTGATGCCCTATGATCACTCTTGATAAGTTTCAATTGACTGAAAACACGCTCAACAGCAGCATTTGAAAATGGCAAGGATAACACAGTGGCTACTAGTTTCGTTAAATTGGGATAAATCATTTCTCCAACTTGATTTTTCTCCTTAAAAACAACTGTCCAATATTCCAGAAAACTCATTTCTCCATTCAAGTTGGGGCACAGTGCATGTTGCCGCCATTCATTATCAGCTTCTTGCAAGTCTGCAACATCCTTAAGCTGTGGCAATTGTCTATAGACTTGCAACAAAGATACTGGAGACAGTGCATAAGCAGAAACAGGTGTGAGGAATGATAAAAAGTCAAGCTTATCACAATCATTGAATCGTGATAAAATTTGCTTCACAGCTTCAATCTGAAAGTTTCTACAATGAGTAAAAAATAGCTGGATACCAGGATGATCCACACCAAGATCATCTTTAATGGTCTGCATGGTGTCTGTTGCACAAGGTCCCACATAAACGTGGTTCAGTGGGACATAATGCTCTTGGTCATTAATATCAATAAGCCATGGATCAGCTTGTCGTATAAATGATACCTATATGATAAAAAATTTAACAGTTAAAGTGATAAAAATTGACTGGTGACTTGCCCTCCCTATTCAATAATATATTTTAAGTAATTGAAACATCATTATTATTAATATGTACGTTCATGAAATCTGATAATAATGAAGTCAGCAGAGTTTTTAATTCACTTTTCAGCAAGTAGAGGACAGGAATTCCACTTTGGAACAAGGTATTAAAAGAAACAAATCTTCCAAGGTTAAAGGCCATAAACTGAAGATATGCCAGGGTAAACTTGTTGTTGAGACTCTTCAGAATGTTATCATTGGTATGTGTAGGATCTTCCAGTGCTGCTCCTGTGAAATATAGCTTCAAGGCTTCATATTGTTCGATAATCCTGTCAACGCACATCTTCATTGACAACCACCTGGTTTGTCCAGCATTCAGAAGCTGATGTTTTTCAATATCAAAGAACTCTTGAAATTCCTGAAAATTCTTTGTTCGTAGTGGAGATAAGTGAAAATATGAAGCTATATTTCGACACACATCTTCTAAAGACTTTGGAAGCTGTAGGGATGCATGGGAAGCACAAAGGTGGATCATGTGGCAGGAACACTTGATAGGTATTATCCATGGATAGTTGGCTACCAGCATTTGTGCAACAGAGTGATGTATACCGAACATTACATTACAGGTGTCTGCACAAAACCCGATTATATTCTCCATTGGAATACCTTTCTGCTCAAAGCATTCCACTATAGCTTTGAAAATTGTGTCAGCTTTTCCATCATCTAACTGGACAATGTCAATTAAGTCACAGTCCATTTTAAATGTATCTGGATTGAAGTAGGTCACCAATACTGCCAGCTGATTCTTACGTGAACGATCTGTTGTCTCATCAATGATCAATGAAAATTTTCGAGACTTCAGACCATTAATGGAGTCGGCCTTTTGGGTATTGAATCCCAGAACCTGGCGAATAACATTTGTCGCTTTCTGCTTTCCCAATGTTGCTTTTTGAACTGTCTTATTCGATGGAAATAAGCTGGACAGTAGGGCTAAGAGATCATCACTTAATTGGATGGGCAGATTATGTTCAAAAATAAAGCTACATAGTTTTATTTCTAGTTTCGCCACAGACTTGTCTGTTGCACCTAACAATTCTCCAATATTTAAATGCGATCTCCTTAGTTCAGCAGTCATCTTACATGCCTCTGTGTGTCCTTTACCTTTCATATGTCTTGTAAGAGCAGTTTTGGAACAGGAAAGTTTTACCTTACATACCTTGCAGTAAGGTACACTATTGCCATTTGTCCCCTTTGTCTCCTGAATCCATCCCTTGAAATTCGCATTGGAAAGCCAAGCATTACAAAACTTCTGTTCATACGTTCGTTTTTTCTTTCCCTCTTGTTTACTCTGTTGCTTTTTGAGCTCATTATCTGTATTTTCTTCACTTGAGGAGTCGCTTTCACACTCCATTGCGTTCATGCTTGATTGCCGCCACGTTTGCGATGTTTTCGCGCCAAATCCATTAATCCCACTTTAATCTACGCTCGACGTCATAACATCCCTTTATATTACTTAATATCCTCAATTATCCTATATGTTCCATGCTCCTAGCCGCTCCTAATGACCAATACTAGCCTGTTACCACGTTATGCAATCGTAATTCAAAAATCAAATTTTATACTGAATTTTAAAAAGTCTATTTGGGTAAATCTTAAATTATAGCAATCAAGTTCGAATTTCCATAGAATTTCCACATTTATTTTGTTTCCATAGAAGTTTCCTTTTCACACTAAAATTTCCATAAAATATGGAATATTCCATAGAAGTGGAAGCACTGAATATTAGACCTAGAATGCGTGCTTGGTCACGTGACCGGTGTCCAAACTGAAAACAAAAATGCCCTTATAAATCCGCCATGTTGAATTTGAGTAGGAGTGCAAACTACAAAGTATAAACAAAACTAAAACTATAAAGTTTTCATCGTCAAAACGTTTGGTATTTGTAGTTTGGGGATAGAACTTGAAATATTAAGTTCTTTAAAGGCTCAAAGCAAATGTGCCGTTACAAAAACGGTGAAAATCGTGCAGCCTTGTATAAAAAACAAGTAGTTTTTTCGTGTAGTTTCGCGTATAAAATATAACTTACTCATAAAACATTTTTGCAAGCTCTGAACGTAACTGTTGTGCTAATACTTTATAAAATTACGAGATGATAGTTCATTCTTCGTCGGGTTTTGTTTTTCTTCAATCTAAACGAAGTGTTTTCATGTTTTTGAAACAAAAATATTTAGTTGTTGATATTTAAAACTGTAAATCGCCTAAATGAACGGCGAAAACATATGGTTTCAAAAGCGTTGCCTCAAGCTCAAGCAACGTATAAAAAAGTATAAAAAGTAGTTGTGTAAGTTTAAAAAGATTATTGAACTCTATTTATATTATAAAACAGTTGAAATATACTTTTTAAAACATACCTCTTGAGTTTCAGTTTGTCTTGATTTTTCGTGTTTTGTTTTGGCTTGCACAACAACGTTGAAAATGTATTTTGAAACGACGATTTCTCTATATATTCTGTTCAGAACTATTGCTCTTTGTAAAAAACCCCACGGGAATGGGTTTTTCTCCATTAAAAACACTTTTTTTCCACTTCAAGTCTGGATAGAATTGTTTTTGCAAACTTTGTTGAAAAAAACAATTCGCACTCCCGGCACCGCGCGAATTTCCACGCCACAGGAGTCTGGGACTAGCCAAATTGCCCTTATAAATCCGCCATTTTGTGGAGACAAAATTTTTACTGAGAAGAGATAGGAGCACGCATTCTATGTCTATTATTTCTATGAGTTCAACCATAGCACAGAGTAGATAAGACATACAGAGACGTAACTGGCCGTTGTAAACACTGCGGAAGATTACGTTATCATGTACCCACTTTTTTTCAGGCGACCGGGCGAAAAATGATCAACTGCGCGTGCTCAGCAAGTTTAAAGTGAGTCGTCATCAGGTCGTCATCCAATCAGATGCATGCATCTAGTAACTTGCCGAGCATGCGCACAAAAAAAGTGGGTACACTAGTTACGTCTCTGTATGTCTTTACTCTGTGACCATAGAATGGCAATTGATGGCGTAATTGCTCGCGTTTTATGGCGTGGATTACACTTGCTGGCTCGCGCCTGCGCATAAAAAATCTCGGACATAATTTTGGCTGAGTGAGGCTTCTGGTCTTATTTTCTATTCTGTGGTTCAACCCCCCCTGAAACCAAATTTTTACTATAAATACGTCACGAACTGTTTATTTTTTCAACCAATTGAATCACATAATTTTTTTAAAAATATGACGAATGAAATAACCTTTGGCATCCCGCATAGTCACATCAAAATTTTCATCAGACCATGAAACGTTTGTGCAAATTTTTCATCTTTCTTGCAGTCTTGAAAACAAAATTTATATGCGGGTATGTAGAAAAAATATCAGAGTTCAATGTGGTATAATTTTTTATCATGTTTTATTTACGTATACGACTGTATTTTGCGTTCTGCCGAAGTGGTATATTCGTCAGTTGAGATATAGTTGCCAACCTTAGGTATAATCTATATATATCAATACTGCTTTTCAAATTGAGTGCTTGCGGCGCGCGACAAATGACAAAGGAATGGGGCGAGCTTAATGCAAATTGACATTTGGAAGCATTTTTGGTGCATTCTATACGCCGTTTTGGGCTGCCTATGATATAATTGAAAAAAGACAGCATATAATTTCAGTGTAGTTTTATTAATTACCCTTTCTTTTGTATATTAAAAATAAAGAGGAAAGCAAAGTTATTCTCATGCGAGAATTTGAATTATCAGTTTATTTCAAACTCGATGTTTACCGATAATTCGATAAAAGGCCGTTTAGTTTTAAGAACATTTTAAAACGTTTTGCGTACAATAACATACCTAGCATATATATATATATATGTTTGGGAAATTGATAATTTTGTTATTAAAAGTGATATTTTGGGAATTTTTGGGGGATTTTTCAATTTTAAAACTATTCTTAAAATTATCGTGTTACCATGACAACTACTTTCAATTCTTCATATTCAGAAAACATAATGTTTTGTTAGTAAGGCGAGGGTTTCTGCATGCATGTATTTTCTAGTTATGTTAGTTGTGCCGCCATTTTGTTTTTTTATGTACGTTGGGGCGGGCAACAATTTTTCACTTGTTGCCCGGCGGGATACATTGCATTTATCTGAAGTTACGTGACTACAAATCAGTTAATCACGTTTGGTGTTCACCCTAGCTATATAACAATTTGTTTTATTTACCCGCTATTATGTAATAGTAAAATTTTCATATACACTGCCCTTCGTCATCATGTTGGCAGTCAGGTTACTCCTTGAAGCTTGATGAAGGATGGTCGCCCGAAATTATATATATGTTCAGTGACAAATAGTTCAGGCATAAACCACGTCATCTTTTAATGAAAGTGTATTTTGAAAAAATCTAACATTCCATCGTCTCAAAACTGAGTCATGTCCTGTGCATGTTAAAACGCCTATAGCAAGTAGTTGTTTTTGGAATGATTACCAAGAAGCAAATAAAGTATATATAGTTCCATACATAACAACATTGATCTTTTAGTGGAGCAGACTGAATGATGCAAAGATTTGGAAAGATGCTGCAACTCAAATGTTTTTCACTCTCAGTCTCGGATTTGGTGCACTAAGTTCGTTTGCGAGCTTCATGCCTTACAACAACCAATGCATGCGAGACGCCTACACTGTTGTCTTTGTCAATTGTGGCACATCGCTCTTCGCTGGAATTGTTGTCTTCTCCATATTGGGATACCGAGAAATACAAACCGGAATCGATGCAGCTCAGGTACATTATTTTCTCACCCTGTATACTCCATCGAGTAAATCCCTTTTCTCGACATCAGGTGCAATTTATCAATTCTTCCATGAGACAGCTATAGACGAGGAAGAGTCCATTCTCGCATGTCCGAATTAAAAAACCTTTACATCCATGTATTGAATATCAACGATTATTTTAAGGACATTTTCTCATGGACCAAAGAGCAGAAGGATAACATTACAAACGTTTGAATTAAACAGCAATGGAGCACTGAGCAGCGTATTTTTTAACCCTAAAAGCCTGATTCCACGGGCGCTTTCTTCGGCAAAATGCGAAAAAATTCGCAGTAAAGATAAATTAGGTTTCGCGAGAAAAAATTTCGCTCACCAGCCAGTGAGTAGAAATCAGTTCTACTTACTGCGGAAGCGGAAAAAGTGGGAAAATTCAATAGAATCGCTCATGCATGCGCAACCATCCGTATTTCGCAGACACAATTTCTCGCGAAGAATTTCGCCGTCGTGGAATCAGGCCTTCAGAAGCTTGGTTTTCTGCGATTTTGTACAAAATCTCACTTAGCACTGCATAAATAGGTTATCACTGCACCTTCCCTGGTGATAATAATCACGGTTGAATAAGGTGCATGATGTGCAATATAGTAGATGGAAAAAGAAACAGAAATAACATAGAACTGTACGCCACATCCCGAAATGCAATGCAAGTTACTTTCACCAATTCTAGGTTTTGTTGTAGGACGATTATATGTAGTAAAGTATATAGATAGCATCCAGAGCTTGGACAAAACCTCCTAAATGTCCGACAAAACTTTCAAATTTCCGACATACCCCCCCCATTTGCACTCGAAAAGACTGTTTTTAGCCTTCTTTTAGATCAAAATTTCCGAAATTTCGTCAATTTTCCGGAAGATGGGGGCGGCCCCGCCCCACCAAGATTTCCGCCACTGTATACGAAAGCCGGTTAGCTCAATCCTGAGTTAAGAAAATAATTACAGTAAACTTCCCAAACGTAACAGCTTGTTTACAGATAAACATAGATAAACATGGATCAATAAAAGTTCTCTCTTGTGAAGTTTTGAAATATACAGACATGCAAAAATTCACAAACGAAAACAGCAGATAGTTCAGGTTAAATTTTTTTCCCAGAATTAGCACTACAGGGTGTATCAAAAAAAGTAAGACAATTTTGAAATTGCTCTCAATTCCACAATTCTGTTCATGAAATGTAATTTTTGCTATATATGGATTGCTTGAGTTCTTAAATTGTGGAAAATATAAAAAAATTTGAAAATAGTAAATTTTGCTATCCAGGGGGGTGGTCAACTTTTGCTCCCCTAAAAGTGGCTTGCGCACGGAAATGACAAACAGTATTCTTTATTTGAGTTCATGTATGAAAAGTTCGCTATTTGTTGCATTTATGATAAAATTTCGGCAGGATTTTACCGAGTACAAATCCTCCGAAAAGCCTATGAAAACGTTACATTTTTCTCTGTTGGTGCTGTTCTTGCTTCATTATGAATTCATTTTTACTCCCATGAGAGTTCCATGGAATTTCCATGGAATTTGTGCTTTCGAGTTGTTTGTGCTGAAACACATTTTCTCGTATAATACCCCCGTCCGTACACTTTGAAATGGCGATGCCACAATTTACCCCGCAGCAGAGAGCTTTTATGGTATCAGAGTTCCTCTGTAGCAACAACATAAACTTGGTTCGCCAAAGTTTCACGAAAGAATATCCAGATGTACGATGCCCTTCACGTGCGAATATGTGAAGGGCATCGTACATCTGGATATTCGTTCGTGAAACTTTGGCGAACCAAGTTTATGTTGTTGCTACGGAGGAACTCTGATACCATAAAAGCTCTCTGCTGCGGAGTAAATTGTGGCATCGCCATTTCAAAGTGTACGGGGTATTATACGAGAGAATGTGTTTCAGCACAAACAACTCGAAAGCACAAATTCCATGGAAATTCCACGGAACTCTCATGGGAGTAAAAATGAATTCATAATGAAGCAAGAACAGCACCAACAGAGAAAAATGTAACGTTTTCATAGGCTTTTCGGAGGATTTGTACTCGGTAAAATCCTGCCGAAATTTTATCATAAATGCAACAAATAGCGAACATTTCATACATGAACTCAAATAAAGAATACCGTTTGTCATTTCCGTGCGCAAGCCACTTTTAGGAGAGCAAAAGTTGACCACCCTCCTGGATAGCAAAATTTACTATTTTTAAATTTTTTTATATTTTCCATAATTTAAGAACTCAAGCAATCCATACATATAAAAAAATACTTTTCATGAAAAGAATTGTGGAATTGAGAGCAATTTCAAAATTGTCTTACCTTTTTTTGATACACCCTGTAGTACTTTCGGACCTTGGCTTGGCCTTGGTTCCGAGTTTGAAACGAACTGCAAAATGCCTTTTCGGCAAAAATAGACTTATGCAATACTCATGCCCTGGTCAAACGAGAACAAGAGTTGCATGAGAGTTGACTGGATAATACCGTTCAAACAAACAAAAATTCTCGTCATGATCAACTCTCATCAAAATTTGAACTATACTTCAAAGTTGATGGTCTGCAGGATGACAGTTTATGAGAGTTGGCTGTCAAACGCGAGCGAAATTAAGTTGAAACTCTCTTCAACTCTCGTTTGACCGGGGCTTTACTAAACATCCCTGACCTGGCAGTCCAGCTGAATAGCTGGGGTCATATACATGATAAAATCTGCCTAATTAAAAATGTGATTTCAGCCGCGCCGGAAATTTTTAATCGGCTCGTATTTGCCTGATTTCAGGTCAATTGTGCTTTTTGAAATAATACAAAAAAGTGTCATTCAAAAGCTAAACCCCTAATTGTTATTAATATGGAAAAATTAAATCTGTGCACTCAATATTGAGGGCACAAGAGCACACTAAAGATGGATTACCCTTTTTATATACACCCTGCATGCATTTACATGCAACAACAGCTTACAGCTATATAAATTTTGGCGTGGCCATGCCTATATTTCAGCATTTCTCAAGTATGACCATGTGACATGTTGCAATGCTTTCGCACTGATCAAATGGCGGCACTCGCAGTTTAATATCCGGTGCACACTGAAATTTACTACTGTTTATATCAGATCTTCAACAATTATTACGATTTAGTGATTTAAACACCAGGTTTCCTATGGCAGCTTTTCCATCCAAATTAGAAGTGCAGGAAGATTTATCTTCATTGCAAAATTCGATAATACAAAACAATACAGATGTTATCGTTAGCTTGAAACGAAAGTACATGCAGTATGTACCATCTGAGCTGTTCAAATATGGCCCTTCACTAAAACGTGATTTTTTATCAACGTGTATTTTACCGAGATATCCCAAGTAATATGGTGCCAATCAAAACAACTGGTAATGGGGATTGTCTTTTCAACTCTTTCTCAATTTGTTTGATGGGAAATGAAAATTTAAGTGGAGTACTTCATCTCCTTACAATAGTCTAGGACCTGTATACGAGTTTGTATGCATTTCATTTAAGACAGATAATCTCAACTGTTTTAGGGTAAGTTGACCATGACGGTCAACATGGTAATACTGCCCGAACCCCAATCCGGGGCGAAACATCTGAAACTGACCACACCCAAAAACGACACTTTTGCCATACTGCTATCTACCAAACCATAAAAGCTTTGGCTATTCTGAGGTGCTTATATGGTTCAGAGATGGTACTTTCGGGGATGGTCATTGGTAAGTGTGAAATGCCTAGCACTAATATTTCACAAGAAAATGACCATGCAATAATCATAGTTAAACATCCATTTGTGGCTTGCAACTTCAGATAAACAGCAGTGGACTTACATTACCTCTTTCCCTAAATCTTCTTGATAGAAACATAATTGGTACTTATTTAAATATATTATCACTGGTTTGGTGTAAAATAGTTAATATTTTCTGACCGAAATAATTAATTTGAAATGTGTTTATCTGTTGTTTATCGGCGATCTCATCGACATCCTACAAAAAATGTAGATCATCTCAGACATAATGTTTCAACTTGGTTTCAAGTAGATCATACCTGGTTAACCATCGACAAGGTAAATCCACAACTTTGTCCAAATTCGGCGCCATTTTGTCATCCCATGTTGCTTGTTAACAATTCAG